>SDVV010009609.1:0-16628 GCA_016164225.1 Gammarus roeselii | reverse complement strand
AGTATTATGACAGAATTATCACAATGTCATGATACAAACCACGTTTTCGTCTGCGTGCATGAACTGTTTAATCTTAAAGAGAACGTTTACTACTGAAATATTCGTAATCATAACTCGCCCTTCTTCTTAAGTGCCGTTTGAAGGGTAACGTGTGAACCAGGATTTGGGAGATATTTTCATAACTAATTTCAAGTCTGCGAGAGACTAGTGTAGGGCTGGAGACCGATTAGTTAACTCGTATAGCGAGGAAAATCTGTGTAGGTAACAGCTCTTTATTAGGTTATTTCAATGTCGCCGCCAGCTGATCTATCCCGTGTTGGACACGCTATCGGCACCTAGCCCTATGAACACCTAACCCTATAAGCACCTGACCCTATAAGCACCTAACCCTATTAGCATCTAACCCTATAAGCACCTAATGCTGATGCCAAACACAGGCCTGCCCGTGATTAGATTTGGCGCACTGATAATTAAAGGTACCTCCCCCACATTGTTGTTGGGGTTGGCAATCATGGATTAGTGTCTAGGATTCAGTCAATGATTGGGCATAGGTTGGTATGTATTATGTATAAGGATACAGTTAAAAATCCCCTCAACTGGCAAACGACGGAAAGCTGGACAATTTTTCTGTCGCGGATGGAAACTCATTTCTAACGTTACGTATTCAATGACTTCCATTCGGTGAAGTTAATTTTCAGCAAAAGTCTGTACAAATCCTTTGTTTTGTTCAAACTTTAATAAATTGAATCATCTCGACAAAGATATTTCTATTGTTTTTATATCATAAGTATAGTACACCCTGCAAAGCGTCTATAAACGTGTTGGCTCTACAGTTTATTAGCCGGACATGTCATGAGGATTAGGGCACGAAACACAATTAAAGCCACTATTTCCTACTCTTCAACATCTGTTCAGGCACAATCCTGTTCATGGCACCATTGGTAATTGAGCAGTGTTCGGGAGTGCTCTTCTTTTGTAGTCTGCAACCAACATGTTAAATATCTTCCTTAGTGTACAAGCAGCAGACCTCTCTGTTTTGGAGGTTATAAATCATATACACCCATTTGACTTGGCGCGCCCGTTCAGGTCTGTTCAAGGCTGCCTGGTGGCAGCGTTAAAAGTGACTTGGCGCCCCCGTTCAGGTCTGTTCAAGGCTGCTTGGTGGCAGCGTTAAAAGTGACTTGGCGTCACCGTTCAGATCTGTTCAAGGCTGCCTGGTGGCAGCGTTAAAAGTGACTTGGCGCGGCCGTTCAGGTCTGTTCAAGGCTGCCTGGTGGCAGCGTTAAAAGTGACTTGGCGCTCCCGTTCAGGTCTGTTCAAGGCTGCCCGGTGACAGCGTTAAAAGTGACTTGGCGGGCCCGTTCAGGTCTGTTCAAGGCTGCCTGGTGGCAGCGTAAAAGTGACTTGGCGGGCCCGTTCAGGTCTGTTCAAAACTGCCTGGTGGCAGCGTTAAAAGTGACTTGGCGCGCCTGTTTAGGTCTGTTCAAGGCTGCCCGGTAGCAGCGTTAAAAGTGACTTGGCGGGCCCGTTCAGGTCTGTTCAAGGCTGCCTGGTGGCAGCGTTAAAGGTGACTTGGCGCCCCCGTTCAGGTCCGTTCAAAGCTGCCTGGTGGCAGCGTTAAAGGTGACTTGGAACGCCCGTTTAGGTCTGCATAAGGCGTACGCAGAGGGTACCTGGTGGCAGTTATGAAACTAAACGTAAATTGTAAAGTGCAAAATTATCAAACCACAGTATTCGGATTATGTCCTTTCGATCAAATTTGAAACTGTCAAAAATCTGTTGAAGATCACGCGTATTACGTGACCGCGATCATCCGTCTTCACGATCACACTCTGTCACATGCTCACACTCTGCACTGATGTAGGTTCACACTCTAAACTAGTATAGGTTCACACTCTACACTGCTATGGGTTCACACTCTACATTGTTATAGGTAATGGTGAACATTAGATCATAAGTCGATGTTTTGTAGTCGTTGCTGCGTGTTCGGAAGAGCCGCGGGTGCAACGAGATTTTCATTTTTTCTATCGAGATTTTGAAGAACGACGTTTAGTGGTTTATCGTTTCCTGGCAGTTCCGGAAACGTAGGATTTGCAGCATTTAATGGCAGATTGTATGAAACTGACTACAAACTTATTCATGACTAAATCACTTACATACGGTACGTTCATTTTCAAACTTACAACATGATTGAACATTGTTTTGGGGACCATAGTACACCAAACTCATTGATGTTTATGTGGGAGGGGAGGGGACTCTGCATTGTATCTGATGAGCTTGTATGATGCAGTGGTGAAGGAGTCTACATCGTGAAATGGCTGCAAACAGTGCATTCGTGAAGGATGATTGAATAGGAATACAAACGAGCACACGTGTACGCAGGTTACCTCACGGCAACCACTCCTGTAACTAGTACCTTGAACAAATTTTTTGCCTCTTTATCTATTCGAAACTCACGCACCAGATTTACAGCATGTAACGTATGCATCAGACTTACAGCATGTAACGTATGCATCAGACTTACAGCATGTAACGTATGCATCAGACTTAAAGTATGCAACGTATGCATCAGACTTACAGCATGTAACGTATGCATCAGACTTACAGCATGTAACGTATGCATCAGACTTAAGGCATGTGACGTATGCATCAAACTTACAGCATTTAACGTATGCATCAGACCTACTGCATGTAACGTTTGCACCAGATTTACAGCATGTAACGTATGCATCAGACTTACTGCATGTCACGAATGCATCAGACCTACTGCATGTAACGTATGCACCAGACTTACTGCATGTAACGTATGCACCAGACTTACGGCATGTAACGTATGCACGAGACTTACTGCATGTCACGTATGCACCAGACTTACTGCATGTAACGTATGTACCAGACTTACTGCATGTCACGTATGCACCAGACTTACTGCATGTCACGTATGCATCAGACTTACTGCATGTCACGTATGCACCAGACTTACTGCACGTCACGTATGCACCAGACTTACTGCATGTCTCGTATGCACCAGACTTACTGCATGTCACGTATGCACCAGACTTACTGCATGTCACGTATGCACCAAACTTACTGCATGTCACGAATTCACCAGACTTACTGCATGTCACGTATGCACCAGACTTACTGCATGTCACGTACGCACCAGATTTACTGCATGTAACGTATGCACCAGACTTACGGCATGTAACGTATGCACCAGACTTACTGCATGTAACGTATGCACCAGACTTACTGCATGTCACGTATGCACCAGACTTACTGCATGTCACGTAAGCACCCGACTTACTGCATGTCACGTATGCACCAGACTTACTGCATGTCACGTACGCACCAGACTTACTGCATGTAACGTATGCACTAGACTTACTGCATGTCACGTATGCACCATTCGTACTGCATGTCACGTGTGCACCAGACTTACTGCATGTCACGTATGCACCAGACTTACTGCATGTCACGTATGCACCAGACTTACTTCATGTCACGCATGCAACAGACTTACTGCATGCCATGTATGCACCACACTTACTGCAGGTCACGTACACACCAGACTTACTGCATGTCACGTATGCACCAGACTTACTGCAGGTCACGTATGCACCAGACTTACTGCATGTCACGTATGCAAAACACTTACTGCATGTCACGTATGCGCCAGACTTAATGCATGTCACGTATGCACCAGACTTACGGCATGTCACGTATGCATCAGACTTACTGCATGTCACGTATGCACCAGACTTACTGCATGTCACGTATGCACCAGACTTACTGCATGTCACGTATGCACCAGACTTACTGCATGTCTCGTATGCACCAAACTTACTGCATGTCACGTATGCACCAGATTACTGCATGTCACGTATGCATCAGACTTACTGCATGTCACGTATGCACCAGACTTACGGCATGTAACGTATGCACCAGACTTACTGCATGTCACGTATGCACCAGACTTACTGCATGTCACGTATGCACCAGATTTACAGCACGTAGCAGTACAAACATCTTTATTAGCGCGACTCGGACTAAATTACACGATGAATTGTGATCAAGCCACCGAAACGGTGGCTTGATCACATGGTGGCTTGATGGCACAAAACAGTGGCTTGATCACACGATGGCTTGATGGAACAGAACGGTGGCTTGATTACACAGTGGCTTGATGGCACAGAACGGTGGCTTGATTACACGGTGGCTTGATGACACAAACGGTATCTTGATCACATGGTGGCTTGATGGCACTGAATGGTGGCTTGATCACACAATGGCTTGATGGCACAAAACGGTTGCTTGATCACATGGTGGCTTGATAGCACTAAACGGTGGCTTGATCACACGGTGGCTTGATGGTACAGAACGGTAGCTTGATGGTACAGAACGGTGGCTTGATCACACAGTGGCTTGATGGCACAAAACGGTGGCTTGATCACATGGTGGCTCGATGGCATAAAACGGTGGCTTGATCACACGGTGGCTTGATGGCAGAACGGTGGCTTGATCGCACTGTGACTTGATAGTACATAACGGTGGCTTGATCACATGGTGGCTTGATGGCGCAAAACGGTGGCTTGATCACACGGTGGCTTAATGGCACAGAACGGTGGCTTGATTACACGGGGCTTGATGGCACAAAACGACTGCTTGATCACACGGTGGCTTGATGGCACTGAACGGTGTCTTGATCACACGATAACTTGATTTCTCAGAACGGTTGCTTAATCACAAAGTAGCTTGATGGCACAAACGGTGGCTTGATCGCACGGTGGCTTGATGACGCAAAACGGTGGCTTCATCACATGGTGGCTTAATGGCACAGAACAGTGGCTTGATCGCACTGTGGTTTGATGGCACAGAAAGGGGCTTGATTGCACTGTGGCTTGATGGCACAGGACGGTGGCTTGATCGCACTGTTGCTTGATGGCACAGAACGGAGGCTTGATCGCACTGTGGCTTGATGGTACAGAACGGGGGCTTGATCGCACTGTGGCTTGATGGCACAGAACGGTGGCTCGGTCGCACTGTGGCTTGATGGCGCAGAACGGTGGCTTGATCGCACTGTGGCTTGATGGCACAGAACGGGGGCTTGATCGCACTGTGGCTTGATGGCACAGAACAGTGGCTTGATCGCACTGTGGCTTGATGGCACAGAACGGGGGCTTGATCGCACTGTGGCTTGATGGCACAGAGCTGCGGCGATCCGAAGGACGGGCCGACCAAGCACTGTTAGTCTAAAAATGTTGTTATTTCAGGGCCTCAGAGTGCACCGTTCAAGTTGTTGAATTACCACTATTTTTTCAATGGTCCCGGTAAGGGTTTTTCAAAAGGATGACGTTATGAAAGTAAAAATGGGATTTGCTGATGAAAAAATCGTTTTCCACGGGCGTCCAAAATAGACTATTTTGTACGGTAATTTTGTTACATAGTCATCTTGTGCATAGTAATCATGTACTATGTCGAGTTCATGCGCTATGCCCAGTTAAAAACTGTGGGCGGGCAGTAGTGATCATACGCTATAACGATCATACGCTATAGCTTCATACGTTATAGCGATCATACGCGGTATCAATCAAACACTACATCGCTGATACGCTTTAGCAATCATACGCTATAGCGATCGTATGCTGCAGCGATCATGCGCGATAGCGATCGGACGCCCTAGCGATCGGACGCCCTAGCGAACATGCGCTATTGCGATCATACGCTTTAGTGATCATACGCTATAGCGACCATACGCTATAGCGATCTTACGCCACAACAATCATACGCTATAGCGATCATACACTATATCGATCATACGTTAAAGCGATCATACGTCATAGCGATCATACGCTAAAGCGATCATACGCTATAGCGATCATACGCTATGTCGTGCATACACTACACCGATCATACGCTATAGAGATCATACGGTATTGCGACCATACGTTAGAGCGTTTATACACTATAATGATCATACGCTGCAGCGATCATATGTTACCGCGATCATGAGCTATGACGTCTATACGCTATTGCGATCACACGCTGTAGCGAACATACTCTCTTCTGATCATACGCTACAGCGAACATACGATACTGCCATTGTATTCTAACGTGAGCGTACGATAACACTTTTGCACGCCACACGACTCAATTCCCTTAATGCGATCTGGAGTTACAGGAGAGTTGTAGCAAGTAAACGTGTTCCTAACCCTCGGGGAGAACGTACGTGTTATTCCAGGGTACGTCGTTCTAACCTGCTAGGCAATATGTATTCTGAATAAGTCAACCTGTCATTCACACATTTCTTCCCAACCTTTTTAGGTGAGAACTGTTTTGTGCTCACCAACTAACCAAACATTAAAATGAACACGTATAGCGGGAGGTACGAGCTGCGTTAAGACTCCATACCAATTCTATGCCGTGCCGAGCACGTATAGCGGGAGGTACGAGCTGCGTTAAGACTCCATACCAATTCTATGCCGTGCCGAGCACGTATAGCGGGAGGTACGAGCTGCGTTAAGACTCCATTCCAATTCTATGCCGTGCCGTGAGGATTTTTTCGTCCCTTAGCTGAATCGCGTCTTGAAACAGGGTCCTGCCGTTTGCCGTTGGAGCGCACCTCTGACTGCAGCTTTTCTTCTTCCCTACGAATTGCTAGTCGCCTTCCCTACAGCTGTGTTACCGGTAGTTCCCGCTGTACCCCGAACCCTGCTCCCTCGTGCTAGGGGGGGGGGAATCTGAAGAGGCGTTGTGGACACATTCTTGGGGGTTGGCCAACACTGTATGGGCCACTGTATTGGTGATCCTGTAGGGACCACTCTATGGGCCACTATTGAACTGCCACTGCAGAGGGCACTGTATGGGTGAGTGACTATGTGGACTATTGAGTAGGTGACAGTGTAGGGGACTCTAGATTGGCCACTGTATAGGTGTAACTAACTGGACCACTGTATAGGTACTGTATGAGTCACTGTAGGGCCACTGTATGGGACACTGTTTGGGCAACTATTGGGGTCACTATATGAGGCCCTGTAGGAGCCATTCTATGGATTACAATAAGAGCCACTGCCTTTGTGCTTTTTATTGAGCCACTGTGAAGGCGACAGTCTGGACCATTGCATTGGTGCTGCAGTGAGAGCCACTGCATAGGCCACTGTGGACCACCTTAGTAGCCACTGCGCACAGGGGCACTTTAGAAGCCACTGTATGGGTCACTCCATGGGCCACTGTATAGGTGCTACTGTATGAGCTACTGTAAAAGCCACGGTATGGGTCACTGTATTGGTGCTACTGAAGGGTCCACTGTATGTGCCGATGTATGGGCCCCAATGACGGCTACTGTAGGAGCAATGTAGGAGCCTCTGCATGTGCGTCACTGCATGGGCACTGGAAAAGGGATAATGTAGAGACTTCTGTATAAGCGCCACTATAGTGAACACGGTAGGGGCCACATAAGGGCCATTGTACAGGGGACACTGTAAAGAGGCCGCTGTATGTTACTATGTAGGTGCCACTTTAGGGGCCACTGTATAGAGGAGCTTTTGCATGTCTGACCGCAAGAGGGCCTTAATTCCTGCCGAGATGGTGGCCGGCAATCAATTTACTTTCTTATTTGATGCCCTAAAATGAGTCCGAACGTGTGTAATTGTTTGGATTGTCGTTCAGAAGATGTCACTACATTCGTGATGTAACTATTGTTACTCATTATGATGTCACTATAATCGTGATGGAACTATTGTTACTCGTTCAGAAAACTCAAGTAATTAATATAATATAACATGACAACCAACAAAGCCCCTAGCTGGTGGGCTAGCTAGTTGCCACGTCATCATTTTTTTATATGCTCAATAGTAGTCGTATCATAAATATGGTCTCTCCTAGACAGCTTCTGAACGATGTTTTATACAATTAAAGATGATCAGAGTCGTTAGCTCCGCAACATCGGAATAGACCCTACTTGGTTCGAAAGTTATCTGATGAATCGGCAACAATCAGTTAAACTCAATAACGCAACTATGTCAAATTCGGCCACAGTTGACTTTGGGGTCCCTCAAGGTTCGATACTTGGTCCATTGTTGTTCCTGTTTTTTGTAAATGACATCGATTGTGAATTACCAAAGAATCAAGCAAAATTGGTAATGTACGCCGATGAATATTGCTTTCCCGAAAACCGTCAGATTTGAATGCGCTGAAAGACGACGCTGAGACAGCCGTAACTAATCTGAAGTCTTGGTATGATAAAAATGGACTCAAGCTCAACTCTGAAAAAATAAAAGGCATCTTGTTCGGCTCGAACTCAAAAATATGAGCAGTTCCAATGATTTTTTATACCAGGATAGGCAAATCTGACATTCCTGTTGAAGATAAAGTTATAAGTCTGGAAGTATGGTTTGATCCCGATCTTTCCTTCAAACATCACGTAACTACTCAGTGTTCCAAGTTGAATGGAACACTTTTGTTCCTAAGCTCCGCAAAAAAGGAATTCTATTTCAAATCAAGATTACTGATTATCCACGCTTTAGTATTTTCTCACATCAACTACTGTCTTTCGATTTAGGAAAATGCACCAAACTCAAAGAGAGAAAGTGCAAAGTTATACAAATTTTGCGACAAGAATAACATGCGATGGTAACCACAAAAAACGAGACCACGTAAGTCCTCTCCTCGAAAAATTACAGTGGCTCAATATCGACAACAAACTGGCACTCCATGAGTCGATCAGAATTCATAAAGATCTTCTAGAAAAAACTCTCACCCGGCAGCCAAAGGCACATATTTTCTCGAGTTGTAAAGAACAATAGATTCACAAAAAATAATGATACTCTGCACGTTGAACACAGGAAAACAGAATCGGCCTGTAGAGCTTTTCTATCACTGGACCAAAATCCTGGAACAACCTTTCAACAAGCTTCAAGAATCTCGAATTCAACACGTTTTTCAAGAATAGGCTTAATGAACATCTATTGACCGATCAATTCAAAACCGTAACTTTGCCCACGAACACAAGCTAAATGCATAACACCAATAACCAGAAAATGCATTCTGTTCATGAGCATGTCCAAAAACCACACCACTATTACTCTCAACATTGAGACACTATCTAATCGTTTTTATTCTGACAATACATATGTTTTCTATGTTGCTACCGATCACAATTGTCTCTGCCAATAACCATTAGTGTTAACTAGCGTTTTGTCTATTTCCATGTTTCAAATGTTTCAATCGTTTTAGTATAATTGAAATCCGAGTTGTCTTTTCAATGAACGATAGGCAGCTTCCAATTTTGACAAAGGTTAACTCGATTTTAATATAATTCATTGAATTATTTCTAACAATTACCGTAATATTTTTGATGATACAATCATTGCCTTAAAGCTAATATTTTGCTTTGTCTTCTATAACAGAAGTATATATATTCATTCGACTTGTGGTTCCAGTATTGTTTTATTCTGATTGTCAATCATTTAATCATTTCCTAGCGGTCATGAAGTGTGTATTCTGTATATTCAGTTGTTTGATATGTATTTTATGCATAATTTTTTTTTTTTCATACAATGCTTTAGAAATATCTTTACAATATGTTAGCGCTTTCGATTTCCCAACCCTATGTTGTATTCATATCTTCTGTATAATTCATGTCGTCCATCTATACCGTTGTCATCGTACAATAATTTAGACCTCTCATTACAATACGTTAGCACATTTTGATGTCCCAACCCCATGTTCTCGGGACTCTAACCACGTGCATGCGTGATTTCCCACCCCATGTACTTGTTATTTTCCACACCCATGTATTTTGTTATTTATCCACCCCATGTATTTCTTATTTTTCAACCCCGTGTGTCTCTGTTTTTCCCAACGCTATGAAGTCGTGATTATTTTGTTATAATAGACATTTTCTTTATGTGCACTGATGATATTATTAAAAATAATATTTCGCTCCATGTAACCCGAACCGGCGGCCCCTAGAGATGAGCTGCGACGAATTCGAATTGAACTCTCGTTTTCGTTAATTCAAACAGCGTAGTTGATAATGAAGTTTCATGTCTTATGTTTGAGACTTTAATTATTTGAAAAAAATGAAAACCTGTTGCCAGATGATGGAAATAAACGATTTAATAATAATAATTGTAGTGCATCAATGCAATAAAATTCTCTTGCGCCCAGGCATTGATGCCACCTTGCGGTCCAACACGCAAAGGCTCTTGGTTGACGCATAGTAGCCACTCCAAGGCGAGTCTATAAGGGTCACAGAAGTGGCCACTCTAAAGCGACTGTATAGGTGCCACAGTAGTGACCCCTCTAGGGCCACTGTATAGGTTCCATAATAGTGACTACTCTCAGGCGACTGTATAGGTGCCCCAGTAGTGGTCACTCTAGGGCCACTGTATAGGTTCCACAATAGTGACCACTCTCAGGCGACTGTATAGGTGCTCCAGTAGTAGTCACTCTAGGGCATCTGTATAGGTGCAACAGTAGTGACCACTCTTGGGAGCCCTTTAAATAAACCCTTCAGAGATCTAAAGTGACTCTTACAATGTCGCATAATCAGTGGCTCCTAGAATTGCTTGTACTGTGGCCCTCATACAGTGGCCCTAGAGTGGTCACTACTCTTGCACCTATTCAGTGGCCCTAGTGACCACTACTGTGGCACCTATACAGTGACCTATGATTGGTCACTACTGTGGCACCTATACAGTCGCCTTGGCCCCAAAAGTGGCACTTACACAGTAACATACAGCTGCCTCTGTACAGTAGCCTCTATGCAATGGCCCTTACTGTGACCCTTACAAAGACCCATGCAGTTACACCAATACAGTGGCCCATACAGTGGTCCCTACCGTGTTCACTAAAGTAGCGCCTATACAGAAGTCGATACAGTGACCCTACATTGCTCCAACAGTAGCCGACATAGGTGCCACAGTAGTGGCCTCTCTAAGGCCCCTGTATAGGTGCCACAGTAGTGGCCACTCTACGGCGACTGTATAGGTGCCACAGAAGCGACCACTCTTAGGCCACTGTATAGGTGCCCCAATAGTGGCCACTCTAGAGCCACTGTATAGGTGCTAGAGTAGTGGCCAATCTAGGGCCACTGTATAGGTTCCCGAGTAGTGGCCACTCTAGGGCAACTGTATAGATGCCAGAGTAGTGGCCACTCTAGGGCCACTGTATAGGTGCCCCAGTAGTGGCCACTCTAGAGCCACTAGATAGGTGCCAGAGTAGTCGCCAATTTAGGGCCACTGTATAGGTGTCAGAGTAGTGGCTACTCTAGGGCAACTGTATAGGTGCCAGAGTAGTGGCCACTCTAGGGCCACTGTATAGGTGCCAGAGTAGTGGCCACTCTAGGGCAACTGTATAGGTGCCAGAGTACTGGCTACTCTAGGGCCACTGCATAAGAGCCACAGTAGTAGCCATTCAAGGGGCCACTGATATGGTGACACTGTAAGGGCCACTATTGACCTCTCAAGGGCTTATCTAAAGTGCTCCATAGTGGCCCGGACGGACCTATTTAAGTGTCAGGTCAAACGACAATGAATTAGACCCGCTTATCACCATTATCCTTGTTACGCATCACCGTCGCGTAAAAGTCGTTATTTATAAGGCTGGTGCAGTACATATTACAGCCCTTAGGCTGACACTTCCATCTTAGAGCAGCTCCGACTAATGAGCGACATCAACCTCACCTTCTCGAGGTAAAAAAAAAAAACCTGCATCCTTACATCCTTAGCATTGTTGAGAACAGGAGTGGCTGCCTCTCCATAACCTCCTCTTATTTGAGTGCAGGAGGGACCACCTTCCGCAGTCTCCTCTGTCTCCGAGAAGCAGCCTACCCAGCGCCCTCTGGTGGGACGGTCCTTGTTTGTTTACCGTCCGAGTGAGTGAGCCGCACTGGCAATAAACAATGGCGTAGTGTGAACCTCAACTGGCAGGTGTTGGATCACTGCGGGGCGTGGGTTAGTGCAGGATGAGTCAAGCTCTTTTATTGGCCTCATCATTTATATTTTTACTTGGGTGTTATCAATAGTTCAAAGAATATTGCAACGGGTATATTACAAATTTGGAACAGTGTATCAGATTTTATTTGATGAAATTGCAGTGGTGAATTATAAATGCACTTTGATTAAGTGAACTGAGCATTCAAATAACATGCGAAACAAGGATTCAATTGCTCTTTTCCTAAACAGTTCATTAGTTGAAGGTCATAACGCTCACCAAAAGAAAAACCGCTCACCAAATGTCATAACGGTCACCAATGGTCATAACGCTCACCAAAGGTCATAACGCTCACCAAAGGTCATAACGCTCACCAAAAGTCATAACGCTCACCAAAGGTCATAACGCTCACCAACTTTGCTGTTCTAGAAAGTCAGCGTAGTTTTTATGACGGAGGAGAAAAAATACTCCCAGCAAGAGCTCTGGAATATGTTAGGAATTCTTAACAAGACGTTCCACAAACACTTGAGAATCACCGGGGGGGATTTCAACTACAGTTTTTCGACGTGAGTTTTGTTCAGGCCCGTTTAAAGAACTTTTTGATAAAAAATACATGTTAAAGTTATGAACATAAGGTAACTTTTAAAGTTAATGTCTTGCATGATTTTTTCGTTATTTTAAGTACGTTTCTGATACCTAGAGGTGATGCATTGGGGCTGGTGAGGAATTTCACTATCAGTTAATATGCAAAACTCAAAACGAATATGTTCTCCTTCCATGAAATGAGATCAATATATTCACTTAGTCCCTCGTGATTACGTGACATGACCACCCCACGGTCCCGAGAGCGACCTTACTTTCTAATTGTAAATACTCACTCTACATCTCAGATAGAGCCCGACAGGGATACTTGGAATGCTCTTATGTTCGTGACGCCATACTACATCTGTCGGTGGTATTTGGGACAGGGAAATGGGCTTTTCCAGTGTGCCTCGCACGACTTTTTGTTAATTTGGATGCATCGAAATTAGTGCATCCGCAAATATTACTAGCCAAGAAAAACTCCTATCCCTTTTACTACACCAACGCTATCCCTCTGTGGGGTCTTGCTCACACTGCACTTCCTCTGCAACCCCTCCTCATGGAGCAGACAAAGCCTCCCGCACGCGTGTTTGTCAGGCAGTGGCGTTTACGCCGACACGCTCATTATCTTCAGGTAAATGGCTCTTCTTGCCACATTCTAAGACAAAAGTTGATGGGAGCGAATCAGGACGTCGAGCTGCCCTAACAATCTTCTTTAAAGTAGGACTTTAGAGAAGGTGATGACAAAGCCTCCGCATCGCAGGTTTTTGTGAAGCACTGAAGTGGGGTTTCAGTCTAAGAAAGTACAATTTTGTCAAGCATTAAATACGTCCTCTATATTTCTTTTGTGTACGCTAAGGATGCTGTGCTATTGTTTGGTAGTTTGGATACTGTAGGTGCTGGCTCGTTAAATCCCTTTCCTAATCTTTCACAAAATGACTCTAAATATTTATAAGTGAAACTCACCAACATTGTTTATCCAGATTGCATTAGAGTGGCGGATGTCTCCCTTTTGACCGTGTTCAACACAACCCTTAAACCCTAAAAATCATTCAATGGTGAACTATTTAGAATCTTTCAACAGCATATTTTTTTCGTTAACTTGGCCATGTTTCCTGCAAGTCTTCCCAGAATCGCACGGAATGTTTGGCTGTGCCAATGTCAACGACTTATCGCTGTGAAATATTTATTGCTCGTTTTTATTGGTCTTTCGGCGCACGGGACGAGGATAAATATTTATTAAATATGCTAGAAACTTACTTATTCTGTCAAAACAGACATTTGATTACTGCGTGCAGGTATCATTGAGACACAGGACTTGACAACATTCCACGGCTGCTTTAAAAACCCGGTTTTGTGTATGATGAAAGTAAATAATGATAAGTGCTATACTCACACCCAATGTTTATCAATAAGAGAGTGCTATAATCACACCCAGTGTTTATTAATGAGAGGAGTGCTATACTCACACCCAGTGTTTATTAATAAGAGAGTGCTATACTCACACCCAGTGTTTATTAATGAGAGAAGTGCTATAATCACACCCAGTGTTTATTAATATGAGAGTGCTATACTCACACCCAGTGTTTATTAATGAGAGAAGTGCTATACTCACACCCAGTGTTTATTAATAAGAGAGTGCTATACTCACACCCAGTGTTTATTAATGACCGGAGTGCTATACTCACACCCAGTGTTTATTAATGAGAGAAGTGCCCTACTCACACCCAGTGTTTATTAATGAGAGGAGTGCTATACTCACACCCAGTGTTTATTAATGAGAGAAGTGCTGTACTCTCACCCAGTGTTTATTAATGATAGGAGGGCTATACTCACACCCAGTGTTCATTTTGGTATTTTGCTCGAATTTATTGAAAAGTGATTTCCTAAACCCAAACAGCATTGTTGGTCGACAACCCAACGAAGGAGTGATGCAAGAACCAATAATAGTAGGAGATATTTCCTGGCTATTAAACTGAAGTAACAGTTCAAGGTGTTTCCTTGCGTGCTGTGGGATCGCAACCAACATTATGATACGGCTTAAATTGGTACGGTGATCAGGGTTGTCGAAGTGAGAATGTTGTGTCTTCAACGAGATTGGTTTCATTTATAGGCTAAATATCGGCTTCGCGAAGTAATGTAGAGAGCACATGATATGACTTAGCAAACCTGAATTAACAACATGCCCGTCTAATGCATATATTGAAGCCAGTAATTTATACTTTCTTGTTGCATTGCTATTTTGTATCATTAACCCACCAGTGCACAATCAACTACGAACTATTCGCAGAAAGTCGAAGATTAAGTCGACTTCTCTTCTTAAACAATACTTTTCAACTGTCGCCATCGAAACTTCAGAACCGTTGAACGACTTGAAATCCTTTCTAATGTTTAGCTCGCTGCAGAACCGAGTGCAGTAGCATTGGGGGCCGCCTCCAACATTCAAGGACATCCTGCTTCGTTGGCAGGAGACAATCATGTGCCGTTGGTAGGAGACAATCCTATGCCGTTGGCAGGAGACTACCTGACCAATAGAACTCAACAGCCCAGCACCATTGAGGGGTTGGAACCTACATGATACTTGCGGTCGTAAGAACAATACCGACCCAGATGTCGAGTCGTCTATATCTCTTGATCTCAACCATCGAACCAATCAGCTGGATAGATAGCGTCCGGCACGAACGTCTGTTTCAATGTTGATAACTTCTCATTGTCATAAAGAGATGAGTCTTGATGCGTTCATGTCGAGGCAAAGTGGCGTTTATTACGCTGTTCTTGTTTTTTCCTACATAATGAATGAGACAGTTACCGTACTATGGTGTACCTGCCAATATAGTGCAGTATAGTGCAGAGTCAGTTCCCCATTGCCGCATTAGGCACCATAATACCACTGCCACCGTATAGTGTCACTGCCACTTAAGCATAATGCATCATAATACCATTGCCGCCGTCGTATCGCATGCCACTTAACCGCTTAAGAGATCATGGTATGTCACTAAAGTGTCACATGCCCCTAAACCGCCCAAGAGATCATGGTAAGTCACTCAAGTGTCACATGCCCCTTGACCGCCCAAGAGATCATGGTATGTCACTCATGTGTCACATCCCCTAAACCGTCTAGGAGATCATGGTATGTCACTCAAGTGTAACATGCCCCTTAGCCGCCCAAGAGATCATGGTAAGTCACTCAAGTGTCACATGCCCCTTAACCGCCCAAGAGATCATGGTATGTCACTCAAGTGTCACATGCCCCTTAACCGCCCAAGAGATCATGGTATGTCACTCAAGTGTCACATGCCCCTTAACCGTCTAGGAGATCATGGTAAGTCACTCAAGTGTCACATGCCCCTTAACCACCCAAGAGATCATGGTTATCACTCAAGTGTAACATGCCCCTTAACCGGCTAAGAGATCATGGTATGTCACTCAAGTGTCACATGTCCCTTAACCGCCCAAGAGATCATGGTATGTCACTCAAGTGTCACATGCCCCTTAACCGCCCATGAGATCATGGTATGCCACTCGAGTGTCACATGCCCCTTAACCACCTAGGAGATCATAGCATGTCACTCAAGTGTCACATGCTCCTAACCGCCTGAGAGATCATGGTATGTCACTCAAGTGTCACATGCTCCTTAACCGCCCAAGAGATCATGGTTATCACTCAAGTGTCACATGCCCCTTAACCGCCCAAGAGATCATGGTATGTCACTCAAGTGTCACATGCCCCTTAACCGCCCATGAGATCATGGTATGTCACTCAAGTGTCACATGCCCCTTAACCACCTAGGAGATCCTAGCATATCACTCAAGTGTCACATGCCCCTTAACCGCGTACGAGATCATAGCATGTCACTCAAGTGTCACATGTTCCTAACCGCCTGAGAGATCATGGTATGTCACTCAAGTGTCACATGCCCCTTAACCGCCCAAGAGATCATGGTATGTCACTCAAGTGTCACATGCCCCTTAACCGCCCATGAGATCATGGTATGTCACTCAAGTGTCACATGCCCCTTAACCACCTAGGAGATCCTAGCATATCACTCAAGTGTCACATGCCCCTTAACCGCGTACGAGATCATAGCATGTCACTCAAGTGTCACATG
>SDVV010009608.1:0-16628 GCA_016164225.1 Gammarus roeselii | reverse complement strand
GGGTGATGAGGTGACAGGGCCTGTTGGGAGTTAGCGTGGGTGATGAGGTGACAGGGCCTGTTGGGCGTTAGCGTGGGTGATGAGGTGACAGGGTCTGTTGTGAGTTAGCGTGGGTGATGAGGTGACAGGGCCTGTTGGGAGTTAGCGTGGGTGATGAGGTGACAGGTCCTGTTGGGAGCTAGCGTGGGTGATGAGGTGACAGGGCCTGTTGGGAGTTAGCGTTGGTGATGAGGTGACAGGGCCTGTTGGGAGTTAGCGTGGGTGATGAGGTGACAGGGCCTGTTGGGAGTTAGCGTGGGTGATGAGGTGACAGGGCCTGTTGTCTCAATTAACCACAATATGCTTGAATGACATTAAAATAAGGTTTATAGATGAAGTAATGCTCCAGGTATGAATTGAAATGAAGGTAAATGATGCAGGAGATTGTGAATTATGCACATCACAATCACTTGTACTTGTACAAACAGGTAACGTGGTCAACCTAACATATTTTGTCAACAATCTCTCAGATGATCTTCGAATGATGGGTGGTAGTGGATGTGCTGCGGGAGGAGGGGTACACCTCAACTCCATCCCAACTAGTTGCCATCAACAGCAGCAACTGCAGCAGCAGCAGCAGCTACAACAGCAACTTCAACAACATCAACAGCAACAGCATCAACAGCAACACCAACAACAGCAACAACACCAGCAACAACAACATCAGCAGCTACAGCAGCAGCAACAGCAACAGCAACAGCAACAGCAACAGCAACAGCAACAGTATCCTCAAACGTCAGCACGTCCTCCTCCGGGTTACATCCTGAGCTCCCCGACGCCCTACTACCATCCCACAGTGTCCCCAACTTATGGTCCTGGGGCCAATGTAGCTGGATTTCCTCCGTCTGCATCCTTCGCTACCTTCAGTTTACCGCGGCCTCCTCGGCCACGAAGACAAAAACCTCGGTACATTCGCTCTGACTCCACCACTCACTGACCTCTGCCTTTTTGTGTCAGTTGGACCACCTACATTAAGGAAGATTCAGTGACTATGTCAACCACTGACCTCTGTCTTTCTGAGTCACTTGAACTTCCTACTACAAGGAAGATCCAATGACTGCGGCACCCACAAAGTTTTGCCTTCCCTACAAGATTTATGACTCCATCACCCACAGATCTCTGCCTTGCCGAATCAGTTGACCTCCAATCCTCGAACATGACAGACATCTGCGTGATTCGTTGACGCTCCTCCTACCGTGGATCGATCAGTCCCTTTTTAAGAATGAAAGTTCTCCTACACGAATTGTACTATTGTTTGCCTTGTTAGTTCTGTTGGTATATGCACCTCGAAGGCGGGTAAATCACTCCGCTACCAACTGTATTGTCGCATTCGTACAGGTGGGTCACCTTCATGCAATTGTGTATCAATTCTTGCTTCTACTAATCTGTAACGCATTGCATCTGCAGAAGTTCTACTTCCACATATGAATGACCAGGTGACTTATCACTGGATCAGAGAGACTACAGAAACTATGTAGAATGAAGATTGAGCAGATGACTGCTTCCTCAGCCCATACCCAAAGAACAAGTTAATCATCGAGACCATCGGGAGATCAATGAACGGTATCATTCAACTACGATTATGTACTATAGCTATAATGCAACAAATATTCAACCTACCTGAATGCAGGACGAACCACGTTGTTGATCCCTTGACTATGTAAAGTTGTCAAGTGAGAAAAACGGAACTGGGGGAACACAAGTGCGATTTACTCTTATAGCTCGTTAATACAATTGTCTCTGTTCTACCAATTAGGTGGCCTAGCCAGCTACCACCATAGATAAACAGTGAAACGGTGAATGCCAATTCTACGCAGAGGAGCAATGTTGTTCTAGAGTATTGGTGTTCAAAGCTTAAACATTAAAAGCGGAGCAATACAATTAGGGGGAGACCAGTGATCTTAAGATAGAGTTCGACTGTAAATGAAACTTGCCCGAGCAATCGATTGCAAGCAACTATTATGAAACTATCGGGCACCGTTTGATTGTGGTCCCAAAACAGTCTAAGCAACGAAGCTGAGTCTACGGAGACGCACTCTCATGAATATCATCAGTGTTAAGATGAGCAACGTTGCCAATGCCATAGAAAAGGAAAAAAACTGCGTAATTTGTGATTTAGAATATCTCTGCACAAACGAAGTAGCCCTTTCTGAAGTATTTCTGAAGTTAAGTGTATTTCTTTTTTTGTTTCCGGCATGCTTGCGTGTAGACAACCGATCTTCATATCTTGTATCATCAACAAAACCTCGCTCCGCGAGTAGTTCGGTGTAAAATGAATAACACTTCGCAATGCGTGTTGCTGTGTGTTACATCTATAACACTTTGCTACGCGTGTAGCTGTGTGTTACATCAATAACACTTCGCTAGGCGTGTAGCTGTGTGTTAAATCTATAACACTTCGCTAAGCTTGTAGATCTGTTACATATTGCTAGTTAAATTTTGAGTTGTGATTTTGACAGAAAAAAAAATCAGAATCTCCTGATGGACTCTACACCATCCATGGAAGTTCTACTCAAAACTGTCTAAAGACAGTCCTGGTAAGTCTCAAAACTGTGTGAAGACAGAACTCTGCTAAGTCTCAAAACTGTCTGAAGACAGAGTCCTGCTAAGTCAGACATGTTTCCGTAGGTCGTAGCTTAGATTGGACCCATGGAAACATTATTGACAACCAAACAGAAAATTGTACTCCTGATAAATGCTGTTTTTTTTGCTTGAAAATTGCTACAATATTCAAATTTGTCTATAAGAATGAGATCGATGGAGTTTTGAGTTTGGTTACCATTTGATATAGTTTATATGACGTACATAATTATGTAAGAAGGATGGAAGCTCGTTCATAACTTCCTCTCATATCAGAGGTGTAAACATCACACGAGGTATTTGTTTGCTGATTATACCTTACATGATTTTTATATGTTGATCTGATGTCGTATAACTGTTTTAGCTAGATATCCAAATTGGTCAAATCACTTCATACGCCTGTTTGCTCATTTGTTTGTATTTTATCAGTGAGTTTGCAGTGTCATGAACAACGAAGCTGAATCGTGCAGCAACACCACTGCTGGTTATGTCGCACGGCAGAGTATGTTGCTAAAACTCGTGATATGTTGCACAGTAGACTAAGACTTGTGCTATGTTGCACAGCAGCATATGATACTAAAACTCATGTTATGTTGCAACGCAAAGTATGATACATCAACTGTTGTGTATGTTGCACAGCAGAGTATGATACTTAAACTGATGTGTATGTTACATGCCAGAGTAAGATACTTGACCTGATGTGTGTGTTGCACAGCAGACTATTATGATACTAAAACTAATGTTATGATGCATATTAGAGTATGATACTTCAACTTATGTGTATGTTGCACATCAGAGAACAATACTTAAACTACTGATATGTGTGTTGCCCAGCAGGGTATGACACTTCAACTGATATATCTGTTGCACATTTGAGTATGATACGTCAACTGATGTGTATGTGTCACAGAATATGATGATTCATCTGATGTGTATGTTGCACAGCACAGTCTGACACATCAACTGATGTCAACGCTGCACAGCAGAATCAATTGATATCAACGCTGCACAGCAGAGTACGATACATTAGTTCTTCTAATGTACGTTGTTACATAACAGCACAGAATGCTGCCCAAGTTTTGCTGATCGTTGCATCAGAAAACGTTAGAAAGAAAACCATGCAAAAACGTGCAAGTTTTTAGGCTCCATCGACAGCTCTGTAAAGAAACGGGCAATTAAGGGGGAACAAATTATAGTAATGTCCGTTTTCAAGTTGTTTCATCAGAGCACAAGAAGATCCCCTTGGCAATACAAAGCTCTGGATGAAGTTCTTTTAATATGACGTAACAAAAGTACCGTCTGGTCGATAGCTTAGCGGAATGAACAAATTGGCGATACGAATTTTGAATCGTCCGCCGATCTACAACCTGGTAGAACCAACAGCCAATTCGGTGATATTTTGCAGTGAATTCATTGATTGTTGCGTTATTATACCCAATGATTGCTATGATACCGAGATTTCTTTTACTCGAGTTGATACCATTTCAAAAGTGAATATTAATACTTTACATACTATCTTCCTCGTTAGATCAGCGCCGTCAAGCTTGTAGAGAGCGCAAAGTTTACAACAACAGGAAGCATACCTAGCTTATACGGGACAAATTTTTTAGAAGGGCAGCTCCAGTTTCCACCAGCCAAGTAAATACACATACTACTGATGTAAATGACCTGACACTAACACATACCGGACCATCAAATTATGATAAAATACTTATGGATATTTGAATATATTGTATGTGATGTCATGATTCCTTTTCTGCAACATATTGCTTGCAAGTTGAGCCTTGAAATATGTTAAGCTCTTTTTTGGTATACGAATGACAATGAATGCAAATGGAAACTCGAAACAGTGAAATATTGAGAAAGTGGTGTATTGGGCGAGTGGTGATAATCAAACATACGTTGCCTCAAATGTATCAGAAGTGTCAGTTCTACCACCGAACTGTTACTTGTATAGCGAGATGTGGGTTGTGTTGAAATCATCATCAACCAGCTTTGCAATCTAAGATTATTAGGTATGGAACTATATTCGCTGAAATGGCTACCACAAAGTCAGCATCCCGATTAAACGTCCAGAAACCAAAGTCCAGATTACAGGTCTAGAATCACACGTCCAGATTACACGTCCAGAAACACTCAGACATCGAACCGTTACCTGAGCTGGTCACGAACAACGGACTTAGATAGCAATTCAGTGTCGGTGCTAGGCCCTAAGATTGTGTCGTCACAGCAATTATAAAATGAACTCAGGAATGCCCAAGGGGAGTGAGCTGTATCCAGACCAACAAACAACGCAATTCAGCTATAAGCATATCACGTACGTACGACCGCTCTAATTTTCAGTGTAGGAAGCTTCTGTGGGAATACAATTATTATAGGAACACTCTCACATCTAGGATAGGCTTCCTAATGCGGCAATACAAGAGAAAGAACATTCTAAGAGGACTCTCGAATATTTTCTGGCTGAATTTATCCACACTGTTGGAGTTTTCACACGATTGGAAAGACACTGCTATGATCTTTCCGATGCTGAGTTCAGATCTCAGAACCCGTAGTCTGAGAAAATATAAAAAACAAGACACTCATTTGCCCGAAAATGTAGCATCAATGTTTTGTAATCGTTCAATACCTTCGAATTCTGCATAGTAGCCACGTACCAATTTCTCTTTAGGACTTTACCTCCTTTTCTAAAGTCGTTGTCTTTCTGTTTATCGATTTTGTGCATTTATACTGCGCTGCCTTTTACTTTGCTGCAAGTATATAGCAATCTTAAGTAGTCATTCTAATGGTACTATAAAATAGGATCGATGGGAGAACTCTGGGGAACTATTTTCATTTCCTTTATCGAATTTTACACGTTATTAAAATTATCATTTTACACTATTTAACCATAATGTTGAATATTTGATTATCGTTACTTGGAGATAAACACACCTTATTTAACATCTGATTGAGATTTTAATTTCTGGACTAGGCATATTCAACACATCACTACGATACACAACGGAAACTTACATGGGTTTCGGCGAAGTCCCATGAAGTAGGAACACGGTCATAACAGTGCTAACACGGTCATAATAGTGCTGCCAAACCTATTCTGTACTAAAACTGAGTCATATCTAACTGGCAGGGTTAGTATAATTTCTATTTCTACAGTCACTCAACTATTCTAGTCTCGAGTCATATTCGAGGTCTCATAGCCTATTGGAAATGTTTTTGGTATTCATCTTAAGAATTTTGTATCCTGGGAGAGCACCGAAATTAATGAACCTACTCTCACCACGGTTCGCGACGCACTGGCCGGCCCCAGGCTGGCAACCAAGCGGTTACTGCTTTCCATCAACCCTAGGCCGGTGTCATGAATACGTACTCAACCTCAGGACATTTGAACACAAAGATGGCTTACTTCAAACTAAAACAACTACGACGTAAGCTTTCTTACCATATTTTACTCATATTATCTTATAACCATGATATGCATTTAACTACTAGAAAACCTTAGAACGATGTACTTCCAAGATAAAGGGAAATACCTTGGCCCTTTACTCTATACGAAAGAGGGAAAAGCAGCTAGGAGACAACACAGAGCGGGAACACCATTGGTAGATGAGAAAGGGATGTGAAGGGGAAAAATCAAAGACCACTGCCACTCACCAAACATTCCAAAAACCAGATGTCCACGTCATACTAAACTAGATGGTTCCAGCAACATACAATTTACAGTTTTCCTTCCTCCGATGAGGCATTGTGGGTTTTGTTCCCCACAAGAACATCTCGCACCACATGACGACGGGACCTCATAAGGAACAAGTAATTAGGCGTCACTGCTTACACCGAAAAATGATGAAGCAACCAAGAGGCATCTAGGGAACATCCAAGTATCTAGAAAGGGACGGCGACTTGCTCGTAACAAGTATCTACAGAGGGACTGCGACTTGCTCGTAGCAAGTATCTAGAGAGGGACTGATACTTGCTCGTAGCAAGCATTGAATGCGTAGCCACGAACTGTAATTCTATAATTTATCGGTCAGAAATCATGAACGAAAATCAACTTGAACGATGTTTTGAACTGTGAAGAGAATAGAGTGCGGCAAGAATACTCTTGAAAGAGGAAATAAATTTACAATTTGATGAGTGTCTAACACAGTAACTTCGATTGCCAAACTCGGGTATTTCAATTGACAAACACAGTGGTTTCAATTGGCAAGCACAAGTATTTCAATTCACAAACACGTGCTTTTCGATTGACAAAGGTTTTCACCTCATAAAAACGGTTTTTAAATTCACAAACACGGGTTTTTCAGTTTACGTCACAGGAATTTCAATTGACAAATACAGGTATTTGAATTATCCAAAAAAGAATGTTATCTCACAAATTAATAATCAAAATCTGTTATGCAGATTTTTTTTTCAGTCAGGTGTGAATGTTGTAATCGTAGCCAACGTGCGCGCATGAAATAAATTTGACCCTTTCTGCAAGAAAAAATGGACTACACAACCTGTCTTAGAGTGACATCAAGGATCTGAATATGAGCCACGCAAGTCTGATGCAACAACAAACAATTAATACAAACCACACACCGGACTTTGAGCAACAAAAAAGAATTAATCCAAACCACACACCTTTCTTTGAGCAACAACAAACAGTTAATATAAGCCACACACCAGACTTTGAGCAACAACAAACTATTCATATAAGCCACACGCCAGACTTTGCGCAACAACAAACTATTTACATAAGCCACACACCAGACTTTGAGCAACAACAAACTATTTATATAAGCCACACGCCAGACTTTGCGCAACAACAAACTATTCATATAACCCACACGCCCAACTTTGAGCAACAACAAATGAGTAATATAAACCACACAACAGACTTAGAGCATACACAAATAATAAATATAAACTACACAACAGACTTAGAGCAACATCAAAAATAATTAAAATAAATCACACAACAGACTTAGAGCAACAACAAATAATCAATATGCACTACACAACTCTTAAAGTCACAATGAGCATATTTACAGCAGATTTCTCCGCACTAATACTCTCTTGATACCTCCCTCAGCAATGTTGCTAAGGAAGGTATCAACACATATACCTACGTCAGCATGCTGTTGCTTCGGCTCTACTTTATTGATACTTCAGTGTTACTGTAGCAGTGATATGCTGTTGTGGTACTGTGTCGGTAGCGAGATGGTAATGCTGTAACGTCAACAATCGATGGCGATATGATGTGGGTGATATCATGGTGATATGGTATATCAATGGTTATGGAGCACAACGGTACAACTATAGAGAGTATATTGGGCACTGTTTTAACGGCGAGCGACAACTTCTATACAGCAATGGTAGGTTTGTTTATCGTACACCTCTGCCACAGGGAGCGACACTCATGTTTAGTCAGAGCGGGCAATTATACTAAAACTATATATACTGGGCAGAGTA
This sequence comes from Gammarus roeselii, assembly GCA_016164225.1. Classification (NCBI taxonomy): domain Eukaryota; kingdom Metazoa; phylum Arthropoda; class Malacostraca; order Amphipoda; family Gammaridae; genus Gammarus; species Gammarus roeselii. The sequence goes on along the minus strand of SDVV010009608.1, from coordinate 8,555 downwards.
TTTTGTCCAATTTTAACCTTGGGATGTTGGACAAGGGAATTAAATTACCTTAATTACCTTAGTTTGCCTAGTTAAGCTTAAGACATGCAGCAGAAGGTGGATTGGGCTAATTGTAATGGGCTAATTGTAATGGGCTAATTGTAATGGGCTAATTGTAATGGGCTAATTGTAATGGGCTAATTGTAACGGGCTAATTGTAACGGGCTAAGTTTGACTTGGAAATCACGGATCAAAACATACTAACCACTTTTTCTAGAATAAGTTCATGGTTTTTCTAAATTAAACACAAAAAAAGGAGATGATAGCTTCCCAAAATAGTTTATAAATAAGTTTTGTTACGCTCAGCGTAACAAAATGCGTCACTGCCTCCATTGAAAAGTATGTAAAGAATCTCAACCGTCGCTAAGGCGATGAAACCCTTGATGACAACCGCAGAAAACATGACAACCATTTACAGTGACATGATGACTGAAACAACGACCAACCAACCATTAACAGTGACATGATGATGACTGTAACAACGACCAACCAACCATTAACAGTGACATGATGATGACTGTAACAACGACCAACCAACCATTAACAGTGACATGATGATGACTGTAACAGCGACCAACCAACCATTAACAGTGACATGATGATGACTGTAACAACGACCAACCAACCATTAACAGTGACATGATGATGACTGTAACAACGACCAACCAACCATTAACAGTGACATGATGATGACTGTAACAACGACCAACCAACCATCAACAGTGACATGATGATTACTGTAACAACGACCAACCAACCATAAACAGTTACATGATGATGACTACAGCAATGACCTACCAACCATAAACAGTGACACTAGCTACTCGTTAAATTCAACGCCACAGTAACCAGCCTCACCACATTTGTCCATGAGTGGGCAGTGGCTGATAATAAAGAAATATTCAGTTAAACTGCCTCCTCAGGACGATGATCAATAGTTTGCTTGAACAAATCACATTCAATTTGTGGTTGTTTTAGAAGACACCGGTCCTTTTCGTCAGGATAAAGGATCAGAATTTATGCGTTATGATATGGTGCAAGCCACGTGCAAGGAAGGTCGTTTGAAGACATTGTTTCGTCGGGTTATGTGCTGAGGACTTATTCGTTATGTTGTGGAATTGAGAGCGATGTTTCTGGCAACATCATGAGCGTGGTATGGGTTTCTCATCCCTACAAGGGCTGAGAGAACAAACCTCGATTGTGCTACCCAGCACTAAATTCTATTTGTCCAGGCTCTGTTAATCGAGATGAAAAGAACTTATATCTGAGGATTTGATCATCCTATTAACCGTTGCTGCTGTTACGATGTATTATGTTATTATGATTATTTATATTGCAATCTAGTTGTAAAGTACAATAGCTGTTTATTATTATAATTATTATGATTGTCTGTTGATGTGTTTGTTATTTCACTACCACATAAGGAGTTCGAGGCAATTGATTGTTGTTTAAAGGAGAAAGATAATTAAACTTTTTCTAGATATATGACACGTTACAACAATCTGTTCTATGAAAGGAGAAAAAAATCTAGTCGTTATAAATCATAAAGTCACATAAAATGAGCGTTACACTTATGTTACACTTTCGTAGATCGTAATAGCCGAAATAGATAAGAATTTTCGCAGAATCTTCTTCTTTGCACTATTTTCACTGACCTTTTTTCCCTCTTCTCATGCTTTCCGAGTACTCTGCCACTAGTCTTCACTATTCTTCCCTATCAAATGAATGACGTTAGTATTAGTAGTGCAGAAGTCTTTAACCGTAGAGTCCCCTGAGTACTGCGCTCCGCCAGTCAGTCTTGGCAGCAGGGCGAGGTCGAGAGACTCGGGGGTACGACGTGCGAGCAGTATGGGAGAGGTCGTCCATAGAAGCAGATGGCGACGAAGTGGACATTCGTCGCGGTGTCTGTCCAGAAGACGTGTTCCATAGCATCTGTCCAACTGGTCCACTTCAAACCTAATGTGTTTTTTTGTAAAAAACTTGTCTGTTATAATAAGCAATAGAATTTATAATCTAATAATATATTGTACTACCGCCACCTTACATTTATCTCTACACTATGCCTTAAAATCTCTTTTTCATGTATTACTGTCATTACGACAAGATTACTTTCAATGTTACTCTTTTTTCGCTTCACTTAGTGGTCATATAGCTATCAACAGACTACTCTATGTAACTAGAGGAGAGTAAGTCATTTCAAATTTCAGCCATGAACATCTCACGGAGACAATGGAAATGTTTGTGGCAGCGTTCAAAACAAAGATATTCTCCCATAACAGCTATGAACCATCTTTGTTACGACTAGAGTTGATCGTTCATTAACAAAGGCAACCCACAAAGGTACTCAAAATTCATAGGCAGCAAATTCTCCACGTGTAATTTTACCATTTCTATCCGGTGGATTGCGGGACTTGACTTGTAACGCTCTTCTATACCTCCAGGGCCACTAACCCCGAGTATCTTTCTGCATTGTTCCTTCAATAAAAAGATCCATCCCTGTCTTCTTATGTCTTTGTTTATGGGTAGGGACTCTGTCTTCTATGAATCATCTTCACGCAAGTCCACGCTGCTGCCCAACTCAAGGGAGACCTTGTTCTAATAAAGATGCTGTTATTCTCAACGCATGAGGGTTTCAATCACATCTGCTGTACTCCAGTTAAATATGATTGAAGGAAAGATAGAACGAAGTTAACCCACTTAACGTTTTTTTTATTTTCCGTTTGTAGTGGTGTACTGGAGTTATATCTATAGGATATGCTTCATATTTAACGTGTTCAGTTTTTTATTCTAATCACTTCTCGAATAAAATTTAGAATATAATTTTATTGGTGTTGGAAAACCATTTTTATCCTACTTTTTTGACAATAATTGCGCAAGATAATTGATATCGTTCAACAGTTATTTGAACAAGTTCAATATTGGGGAATAATATGCGAATATAAGAAAGTTCAATGCACAGCACAAAACCGAAATTTTTCGTTAATTTATCATGATTATTCATTCAATGCAGGTTTCTCTACTTTACGGATGTATTCAATCATTATATGTCCGAATACATGGAATAATTCAAACACTGTTTGGTAGAAAGACGAAACAGCAGGTGTACCTGCATCAAAATCATTTTTATTCAAAAATTGAACAATATTAGTTGCATGAGAAATAAAATACATATTCCTACTAAGAATTTTTAGGTAATACTCAGTGGGATAAAATATAGTTCAATTATCTACATTTCATGATCATGAACAAATAACATATAATAGGAATAACAATCATGATTTTTATACATATGGTAAAAAAAGTATTTTTATTTTAAGGAGTACCTAAATATGACACTTACAAGTCGACCACTCAAGTACAGAAGTCTAATAATTTTACACGATGAAATCGTTTTTTTCCAGTGAGATGAAGAACCAACAGTTTTAACATCGTGAACTCCCTGCGAAGAAATGGTTACGTAGGGAGGGGGGGATCAGAACCAACAATTTTTATTATTACGAACTCCCTGCGAAGAAATGGTTACGTAGGAAAGGGGGGGATCAAAACCAACACTTTTTATCATTGTGAACTCCCCGCGAAGTAATGGTTACGTAAAGAGGGAGTGGATCAGAACAAACACTTTTCAACATTCACTTCGTCCCCCCCCTCCTGCCAAGAAATGGTTAACGGGAAGGGCAGGAGGGGAGCAGAACCAACCCTTTTTAACCCACTGAACTCTCTTCCAAGGATGAGTATCGTTACAATAAAATGGGAAGGAGCAACTCTTTAACGACAATATCATTCGGAAATAAATTGTAAGCTAAACTTATTTACGCCCGCCTTGAAACCTTGTAGAAACCTGCAAATGTCTGATATGGCATTTTTTAAATTGCTGCATAATTTTAATGTTTATCGGATCAGGGTTATACAAATTAAAAAATTTCAAAATAGCTACAATAAATTGGCTTTACATATTTTTCAGATCCGAAAGGTTGTAATAAAATCTTCTTCAGTCCCTTCAGTTAAGGAGCAGCGCAGCTACGCGTTTCCTCGTCTATTACGGCAGTGATGACCCGTAGCAGTACATCAGTCGCAGGTTTTTCAACATCATTTATTTGAAACAAGCCATGGTTTATTCGTTAAACATAATCACTTCCAAAACAAAGAGAACTAATTATGAATGCCAGAGGCACACTCTGTTTTTGCTCAATTCAAAGTTCACTCTGGTGATTAACACAAATCTTAACAGTATTTGAAAGCTACTTGAAAGCATTGACTTTGCGACTTCAACACATATGTTAAAAAGTCGGGTGTTCTCAGAAATCCTTAAGTTTCATTTCTGCCCAGGATAGAAAAGTGAGCACAGATGAGCACATATGCAAGGACTCGAGTATGTGTGCCACCTGTGAACCCACTCCGTTACGAATTTATCCAATGAGCAATTTCGGCTACCCAGGGATCTGATTGGTCTGTGTGTACATTATTTTGTTTTTTAATAGTTTTGTTAAGAGATTTGTTTCCAAAAAGTTTGTTATTAGAGTTGTATTCGTTACTCGGTTGGAGGAGGAACAAAGTCGAAGATCACTTCAGTGCTTGCACTTAAAAATTTAAATCCTGATTAGGAACGAAACATAAATGATTGTTGTGTTTATCTCAAACTTTCGAAATTATGTTGGTCTCAAAATACGAACTTTTTGAGCAAGTTTGAAAAATGTGTAAGATCTTTCAAATCTCCCGAGCGAAATATTTATTGAGCCAACACTGAACGTGGCGTCCAATCCTCGTTTTGCAATGTGAATACGTTTAACGAATAAACGGTAGTTTATTTCACACAGATGAAGTAGACAAAATTAGGGCTGCTGTGCGGCCACGAGTCATCGCTACCGTAAGTTGATTGGAAATCTGCCGTACCTTCATTTTTCATTGAAGTTAGACCCATGGAAAATGTATGACAACTTTCCAGATAGGAGGATATATTTTATCTGTTCAGTTATACATTTTTGAAGAAAATACCATTTCAGACATATGAAGGCAGCTGAAAGGTAAATGCCACATCAGACATATGAAGGCAGCTAAAAGGTAAATGCCACGTCAGACACATGTAGGCAGCTGAAAGGTTTATGCCACGTCAGACATATGAAGCAGCTGAAAGGTTAATGCCACGTCAGGCAAATGAAGGCAGCTGAAAAGTTAATGTCACGTCAGACTTATGAAGCAGCTGAAAGGTTAATGGCACATCAGATATATCAAGCAGCTGAAAGGTTATTGCCACGTCAGGCATATGAAGGCAGCCAAAAGGTTGATATCACGTCAGTCACATGAAGGAAGCTGAAAGGTTAATGTCGCGTCAGACACATGAAGGCAGCTGAAAGGTTAATGCCACGTCAGACATCTGAAGGCAGCTGAAAGGTAACGCTTACAGAACAGATGCCGCCGTTTATGATTTCTTCCAGTTGGCATTTCTTGGCATTTCTTTTTATATATTCATCAACTGCACTGCAGGTAACTAAAAAATATGCAATCCAATTGAGCATTACGTTGAAAACAATCAATATAATGATTATCGAGCTGCTATTTCAATCAATTTACTTACACACGTCTTCTAAGATAATTTGGAATTAAGTTTAACTTTTGTATGAAACAGATTTATTTTTCGTAACTCCCTCAAGTGTTATTTGGTCTGTTTCATACATCCGGGTGTTCAATGATTAAATGAATGCATACATTGATTGAATAAATCTATACAATGATAAAATGAATGCATTCAATGAATAAATGAATGCCTACGATGATGAAACGACTGAAAATACTCATCAAATGAATGCATACAATGATCAAATAAATGCATACAATGACCAAATGAATGCATAGAATGACCAAATGAATGCATACAATGATGCATACAATGATCAGATGAATGCATTCAATGATCAAATGAATGCATACAATCACCAAATGAATGCATACAATGACCAAATGAATGCATACAATGACAAAAATGAATGCATACAATGTTGAAATGAATGCATACAATGAGCAAATGAGTGCATACAATGATCAAATGAATGCACACAATGATCAAATAATGCATACAATTATCAAATGAATGCATGCAATGCCCAAATGAATGCATTCAATGACCAAATGAATGCATACAATTATCAAATGAATGCACACAATGACCAAATTAATGCATACAATGACAAATGAACGTATACAATAATCAAATGAATGCACACAATGATGAAATTAATGCATACAATGACAAATGAACGTATACAATAATCAAATGAATGCACACAATGATGAAATTAATGAATACAATGATCCCATGAATGCATACAGTGATCAACCAAATGCATACAACGATGAAATGAATGCGCACGTAGAAAAATCTGCCCGGAATATTGCATGACGTTGCAATAGTGAAGTACTGGGGTTAATGAAATATCGAGAGGATGGCCCAAATTTTTCATCATGAAGCGTTCTGCTCACTATCCTACGATACTGTTTCAATTTTTCACTAGAGCGTATGGCGCTAGACTTCTATTAAGAGAGTTTTCATAGGGTCACCACAGAAAACTTCTACTCTATTGGTACATGTCGAAGAAGACCCTCGACCTAATTACCCTGACCTATATTGCGTTGACTTGCTAAAAAAAAATTGTCAGCCCCCAGTTCAAAGATGGCAACGACACCGACATGAGCGCCTCGGCATGGAGAACAGACGAAATTCCGTCGTGAGGTGGTCAACAGTCGACAAGCTTTAGATTAGCTACACACTTAGCACAATGACTGTACACTCGACAGATACATAAGACAATAAGCTACACCATGACACGCAGGCTGGTGGTGGGGGGTCTTGCTCGTCGTGGTGGAGTAAATGGTCTTTGTAGATACGTCAACTCATCGACGACAGCATTCATGTCTCGCTTCATCGACTTTTGTTTGTCTACAGAACTTGGCTGAATTATTTCATTATCACAATACCCTCCAAACTCGATCGTTCATTATAAGGTAAATTGACATATTTCTGATTGGTATTATGTTAATCCGTCAATTATTTACACGGACCAATTGGGCAGAAACTCTGAATGCACACATAATTATAAAAACATGGGAGGGAGTTGATTGCATGTTACCATGATTTGAACAGAACTGTTTGTAGTATAATTAATAAAACGAATATGCCCAAGATGTAGACATAGGAAATGAAGGTCATATTCACTTTGTGAAATTTTGAAGAAAACTAAAGACAGCAATAATACCAATGAAGCTGAATAACTTACACGTATTAAAAAAACAAACAGGTAAGTCTTAATATTCTACCTCAATATTCTTATCAAAAATTAGACATCTAGTGATAACAACTGTCCGATCAGCTATAAAAATTAATTAACTAGTATTTTGTATTATTCCCCCTCCTAGCTTCAATAATCAAGAAGTCGATATCACAAGACACTTTCTTGGCCCTCTAAAAATGAAAAAAGTGACATCCACTTATAAAGCAGGTGATAAAATTGACACAGAACACTAATGAGAAATTTCGGTTATTCCTGCACAATATTTATTGCTCCGAAACAAACGTCCAAAACCATTACTCTATTACTTAAATGACAGTTGTACAGAACATGAAAAACCTTTATAAATCACAACTAATAGAAGTAGGTATAACATATTTTAGATACCTATATAATAACATCAATTGAAATTTTATTGCGTTCCTTCAATTTCTTGACCTTTGATATGCCTGTGACTGGGTATCCTTTTATCTTATTTAATCTAAGGTGATGGGGAATACGAGCAATGGCTATTGACTGGGATACTTCATATATATTCCATCGTCTGCAATCTACAACTGTGAATGCAGTGCAATTTCATTTTCATGATGCAACTCATGTGTTCCGCAGGGTCTTGTTCTATAATTCCTCCTCTTTTTTATTAAATATATACCAAATGCATCAACTTTATCATAAACGCATTATTTGGTGATAATAGTACCTTTTCCACTTGCAGTCCTCCAACCAACTAGTAGAAAATAACTGTCAGAATTATTAATGAACTGGAAAATTAAAATAATGGACTGACCTCAAATCGAATCGGTATTAGTAGCTGATAACAAATTGCATATTATAATCTCACAAACATAAAATAAGCTTACCACTGGCAGATAAATGTGAAAATAGAATTCACGTGATAAAATACAATCAATCGTTCGGCGGAAAAATTTATATGAATCTCAAAATTATAAAATCATAACAGAATATCCTCAACATTATTAAGATCCATAATCTGAATATGTTTTCCCCCCTCAATTTGTCCTCGAAACTCTTTATTTCATTTGATTCAAACAGTTTATAAACTATGAAATTGAAGCATGGGATGGAACATATGAAAATAACTCAATCGAAATATATAATATACAAAAAAACTAATAGAACAGAAAATAACATTCGATTCAATTATCAAACAAATCGTGTTTTTACATTGTGGGTATCCTGAAGCTAGAAGGTTTGTACAATTTTCTTGTTTTATTA
>SDVV010009607.1:0-16628 GCA_016164225.1 Gammarus roeselii | reverse complement strand
TATATAAGAAAGCTGTTTCAGTTATTTCTGTTTATTTATCGTAAGTTTTCTCATTATAATAGGATGTTTAATTTTTTAGTATATTTTCCGTTTAATGTAAAAAAAGGTTTTCCACTGGTACAGCAGAGTTATGTGATATACTTACTCTATTTATGTTTATCTACACATAATAAGACGATACTAATAAAGTAACTCTATAAATAAATATGTTGATTCAATTTTTTTGCCGTTAATTTTTAATAAATGCTGAATGTAAACATAGTAGATTTTTTTTCGAATTATACAAATGGTTTGGAAAGTTAATTACAATTACAGCTTGATGTAAAATAACTCTAATCGTTATCCCACTAAAATTGCAAGGATATGCAAATATACTGTCTGTCAGTATTTTGACATGTATTTTTGATTAGTTTACAAAAATTTGTGTTGATATAACTACAATTATAGATATGATCGTCACAAGAAGTTCATTTACAAATATTTCGGTTATGCAAATTAAATATGATAGGTAAATTTACAGTAGTTTCTGTAATTATGATCAAGATTATAAAATAATGGTAAATTTACCACTTGATGTAAATAAAATATCTGAACTATTTTTCCAAGTTAAACTGCATAGTTAGGTACTACTACTGTAGTACTGTATTTCTACCAGCAATTCTGACTATGTTAATACAGTTTATGTAGAAATACCCAACACTGCAGGTACTATTACAAAATATAGTTTCTTCCCACCGATTTTGTGTTATCTGAAGAAAATTTCATATAAATTCACTTGATTTTTTTACAGTGCGTTAAACCAAGATTCAACCACTAAGTCACATATGTATGTATATTTGTCAGTTTCTAGTGGATAGGTCACACTATGAACAGAAGTCCCAATATGGAAATGTGATTGGATACTAAATCACTGTGGAATACTCCATAAAACGATCTCCTTCAAATTTCATGCCAACAATGGGTTCGTGGCAGCCCCAGGGAACTGAACCTCTCCCGCTATTCCAATGTAAGTGCATTCTGTCCCCTATCGCTGTCAACTTCTGGCATATTGAAAGGCCCTCTCTAGCTCTCGCGTCCTTCAAAACTGCTCTCGACTTCGGTGAATGCCCAACAGGCTCTGATATTCTGGGCGACATGAAATATTCCTACATCCAACTGAGCAGGAGTTGCAGCAGTAGGAGGTTGTGGGACATCAGAATGCCTCGTATCACCTATTGCATTTGCTAATACACACTTGGGGTTACCAATAATGGGAATAGATTTTGACGATTGCTAGAGTGTATTTAGCGTGAATTGAAAATATATGGTGACGTGTGCACATTCATTGTATAGAAAGCAACGAGTGGCTATTGCCGAGGAAAGACCCCATTCCTTCCTCTCTTTTATAACCTTGTCCACTGCTATCGGTAGCCCCGCCCCCTCTCTTCGCAAGTTCCGCTCACATTTAGTTATAGCATTCCAGTCGCTCGATTGGTGTGGGAGGGTAAGGGTGACGTGCGTATTCTTGGTCGCGCATAAGTGCATAATTTCTATTAGTAAACGTTCTAATGTGCATGAAATTGTTGAATTTAAATCAAAGCTTGCAATTGATTACGACACAAATGGGAAACCTCTAATATAATTGTATGATTATCTAGTTTATCATGAAGATTGACATGTTACACTATCGCTATATGTGGGTAATTTTTGTTTCTCGATGTCTGCATCATAATTTTTTATGAAAAATTGAACCAAATTGCTATCCCTACTCATTGCTGTTGGGATTTTTCATATTTTCTCTAGCCCGTACGACTGTTTTTACTCCGTCTACTACACCCCAAAAACAATCGGCCAATAGAACGGCTCAGGGGCGAATCACAACTGGTGTTGGATTGCCTATTGCAATACGTGCTGGTCTCGATACCAGCAACATGGCGGGTTCGACAACTGGCTACGGACTGTGTAAGTTTTTTCAACGATGAAATCATTACTCATCCAAGTGTAATACAGGGAGGTTCAAAATATATGCTTCTTCTTGGTAGAAAATGAATTTGGTAGAGCAGAGCTCTACTGAAACTTGGTCTAGGTTGCGTGAACACTTTTTCTTGACGCACGATTGATCGCTACTCTCCCTATTCAGATTCCTGCTCTAGTATTTTTTTTTTGTCCAAAGGCATTTATGACCTGGCCTTTGACCACTTAGACACCAACCAAATTGTCGCATATGGGATTAGGTAGCCTCGAACCTACAACCAACAGCTTTCAATGGAAGTATATTGTGAGGGAAGGCCATCGAACAGCCAACACGATCAACGAGTGGGGACTGCTGTAGTAGTTGTACCACTACAACTACTACTACCACGAATGTACGTTTATCACTCCCGTGCCAATTAATAACTGACTATTTTGTATATTATCTGTTGCCGACAATTTTGTGTCTTTTGTGGTCGTGTCCAGTGTAAAGTTCGTGTTAACTGTAGGTATAAGTGATAAATAGGTGTCGAAACGTAGGATTCTAAGTTATCAAATATTAAATAAGCTCGCGAGTGCGGAGAGAGTGTAAAGAAGGCTTTGGACGGCGTCGGAGGATGCCGCCGTGTCTGCTGCCATGCCTGGTCGGCATCACCAGGTTAAGCAGCCACGTCTTCAGGGATGTCAAGGATCAGGACAAGGAGCGCCTCGTCTACTGTTTCTGAGAGCTGGATGGCAGGATGGACCAGTTCCTGGCGACCTTTCCAGGGCCTGCGGAGAAGGGACGACGACGACGGAGAGGACGGGGGGGCCTGGCGGTGAAGGTCATAGTCCTCGACACTTTGCACCGTCGTCAGTGAGTATGTAGTGATCCGAGAGGTGATCGAGAGTACTTGTGAGTCAGTTGCGGACGTGAGGATTGAGGTGGGTAAGGTCCAGGAGAACCTTGTTATTAACAAGTGAGGTCAAGAGAAATTCTCCACAAGCCTCAGTAGAGACGTACGATCCGATATGGAGAAGGGTAGCAAGGGCTCAGGGGAACAAACGAGGAAACTAGTAGAAGTTAATGAGTTGGTACTTCATGCTTTACAGCTGGACGGAGAGGCATCCCGAGAAGAGGTTGACCGGGGGTACCCAGTTCGCTCGCGGAGGAGTCTTGGTGGTTGCACACTGACTCGCTACGGTGACGTCCTGGGTAAAAATCTGCAACGGCAGCACGCATCCACTCCCAAGCCCATGTCAGGGGTACCGGTACAGGATGTGAGCTCGCAACTGGCTTCCACCCCTAAACGCCAACCCGGTCAACTAATTCCCCTCAGGCCATGAGGTCACCGGCTGCCCGTAAATCGAAAACCGGTACTAAGCTGATACCTCGGACCAAGACATCCGCGAATCGGAACCGCACCCTACCTCGACGGTGCGCTGTAGATTCAGATGGATTTATGCAGGTCCAGAACCGGTACACGTTCGTGAACCGGCCCGCGTTTGCGCTCCCAACGCGGTACTCCTTTGAGAAGTTCACGGACCTGGACGGCGAAGTTAAGACACGTGTCCTAGGTTACTATATCGTCCGGCATCAGGCGGTCGGATTTGTTCATAGGTGTCTGGCAAAGAGGCGGGTTATTTGCAAACCCGGTGCCACACTTGAGAAGATCAGAGGTGCCCTTGCTGAGGTCGAGGAATCCAGCCGGAAGTCTCATAGTCTATCATGCTGGCACAATGATCTTAAGAGGACAATACTAAAAGTTTCCCAGCCTTAAGGCAGAAGCAAATCGAGGGTCATCACATTCATCTTACCACGAATTAATGATGATAATGGGCTGCATAGTAAACGAACCTATACAAATCGAGCACTCGAGACTCTTTTCAAGTCCGAAGGAGTTTCTGTCATCAACTTGTTTGAAAACTCTCATGAAAGGCTCTATCTTTTCATAGGAGGCGGCCTATACCTGAATGATGTATGAAATGCCCGGCTTGGAAGTCTGTTTCACCTAAGCGCTGACAAATACTATGCCCAATAGTTAGGGGTCCAGCTGGCAATAAACAAACCAGTTTTGGCCACAAGGAACCCTACCTAGGGGGCCCCGTGCCCGCAACTAATTTTCCGACGGGAGCGATGACCAATCAGATGCTTCGGGATTAGGAAGCTGCGGGCACGGTAGATGTGTTACAGTGCTCACAAGAAGCAACTCCGGGGATGGTCGAGATCCTGGTTCACAGCCTCCTGGTCTAGACCCTCTCAATGAAGAAGTTGAAAACCCAGACACGCACCGTCTATAGGTCTTCTTATGTAACGTGCAGTGCTATGTCCTTAAGTTCGACGAACTACGGGGACAGGTGACCCTGTAATCGTTTGATGTAATTAACATGAACGAAACGTGGTTCGATCTTCAGCAACTTGGTAGCAGAGACAATGCTACTAGGCTACAATATGTTTAGCGTGGACAAATCCATCCCTAGTTGACGAAGGGGCGGGCCGTTCTGTACATAAAGGAGATGCTGAACCCATTTCTTAGAGCAGCGCTTGACACTGTTTCTTGCGAAATACTCAGCGCAGAAATTGAAGTGTTTGTGGATCAAGATGCCCAGCTCTACGAGGAGCTGGAAGAAACAGTCACAAATAATCACGAGACTACCATCTTCGGAGACTTCAATCTCCCGTATATTGTTTGTGTGAGCCTAGTTTCACAGGTCACAGGCAATAAACTTCGGAGTTTATCGGCGATAATGGCATGACCCAGTAGGGTCGAGAACCAGTCCGGGGGAGCGACATACTGAACCTAGCCATGTCAACTGAGAAGCGCTTAATCGGCAACATCCAAGTTGGAAACCAGCTGGGAGGTGCTGACCACAAAACGTTGGAACTCACCACCAAAATGCCCCATCCAGTCCCCAGGGAGCTGTACCCTACCTCAATTTTGCGCGAGCAGATTTTCAGGGGTTGAGAGAACCACTAAAAGCGCTAAATTTAATCGAACAACTCGGAGAAGGTACGGTGGACGCTTGCTGCCGTATTCCCTTGAGGATAATTGATCCCACTCGAAGGATCAGACTCCCTTGGTGCAACGTTGGGATAACATGGGCCTTAGATCGTCGCGATCAACTAAATGAACAACGAACGAGGAAGAACACCATAGAAGCGGCAGAATTGCAGCGCCTGGCGTGAAGGACAGTCACTACGCTAGTCCGACCCTCTGAGCGTACAAAAGAGAGAAACATTGCGGATAAAGCCAAGGAGAACCCTAAGGATTTCTATCGCTTCATCAACGAGCGTAAAATTGCTCGGGACTTAGTTGACCCGCTAATGGATATTGATGGTGTCCTCAGGACGTCAAACGAGGACATGGCCAGTGTTCTGAACAGCTCAATTTGAACAGTGTTCACAGTTGAGGGCTCCGGCTACGAATGAGATACTGTTTGCGCTGGGTAAGTCACCCTCAACGACATTGTGTTCACGAGAGAGGAAGTGGTCGAACCAATCTGATGAACTGAACATTTACGAATCGATTTGTCCCTACGGACACCACTCAAGGGTTTTCAAGGAAATTAGGGAACAATTGGCGGATTCCATGGCTCACATCTTCAACTTATCGACGACGAGTGGCGAGGTTCTCTAGGAGTGGAGAGTTTCTAATGTCACCTCAATCTTCAAGAAAAGTAACTGACAATAGCCCAGCAATTATCGACCAATCAGCTTGACGTTGATCGTGCGCAAAACCATCGAGCGATTGATACGAGATCGTCTCGTCGATCATCAGGAAGATAACAAACTTATTCATGACGATCAACACGGCTTCCGCCGCAAAACTTTCTCAACGAGGTGATCAACGTGCACGACCGCCGCAAGGCATTGCATGTCATCTACCTAGACCTTCAAAAAGCCTTCGAGAAAGTGACAGACAGGGGACTGTTACACAAAGTCTCTGAGCTTGGCATCGTTTGGAACGTACTTTACTGGCTGCGAGCCTGGCTAACAGGACGCAAGCAAAGAGACAGCATCGGCCCCTGGTACTAGGCCCCTGTTACCGCTGTAGCGGTAGCAAGACCCATGTTCCAGTCGGAATTCGTAGAAGGACCACTCGGGACATTATTAGACTCCTGAAGCATACAAATATATTTTACTACTGAATCATAACAACATATATAACAACTGGGCGAGGAGTAGTTGGGAACACTGACTGGTGACACAGATGTATAATCAAGGCTAATGGGATGCGGATAGCTAGTAGAGCGACTCGTATGTCTTCTAGGACCTTGTCAAAACTTGTGGTCGTAGACCCGTGAGACTTTCTGTCGTAGACCCGGGAGACTTGCGGTCGTAGACACGTAAGACTTGCGGTCGTAAACCCGTGAGACTTGCGGTTGTAGACCCGTGAAACTTGCGAACGTATACCCGTGAGACTTGTGGTCGGCTAGACAAGAGCGACACAGTGCATGTAGCCTCGATGGGAGCCCAGCTTTCGCGCTAAATTTATTTCCGCACACGCGCACTATCGCCACTTCACTTCACCTCACTGTCATGGCCGGACACTGTCATAACCGCTAAAAAATCTTTCATCACACGTGCTTCCGACCTGAACGATGCTTCAGCCCGCACGCATTTTCCGCCGCTTCAAAATCTGCCACTGTCATATCTGCCACTATCTTTACACCTGAACAGGCGTACCAGCCTGGTGGTTATCACTTTAAAGAAAATTCAATAAAAAAGTGCTAAAAACCGGCATTATGTACCCTAGAAAAATACGTATGTTTGCCCCGCGGGTTAGAAATACGTACCTTTGCCCAGCGGGCTAGAAACACGCACCCTAGGTTAGGTTAGGTTGGGTAGGAAAAGTTTCATTAAAGTGATAACCAGTAAAATGGTACGCCTCGTGGCTGATTCTGACGTGCGCTGAAACAGAGTTTAGGCAGAATGTCACTGGCAGATATGACAGTGGCTGGTGTGACATAGGAACGCTTCGAATGTTCGCTGTTAAAAAATAGTACCGTAGGTAGGTAGCCGGAACAACTTGTGGCTGATAAGGCAGTTGACGGAGATGAAAAGGGCTGATTTGACGTTAGCTATAAAATAATTTTTCGCCAGGGAAAGCGACCCGCATCGATCACGGCAGAAGGACAATAGCCCGAAGCCGCCACTGCAGCCCTCTAGGTAGCACTACCGCCTGATGCAATGATGCAACGGTAGGACAACAAGTGCAGCCGGTCGCGGCACAGCCAACGTTCCCAACACCCAGTGCACTGACATTATATTTACACATCGCTCCGCCCAATAAATCAGCCGATCTATCTCCGAAAAACTCTCAATTTACAGTAGCTTCAGTAATTTCATATTGCGACATGTTTTGTAGAATACAGGCATTGAACTTTATGCGTTGTATGGCATTATCATTATTTCCAGCTTAGAGGTGTATTCTTCCAATGTATTGCCTGAGATGTTGTTGCTAGGAACAAACAAAGCTTTTCATGCCCGACTGGTTCATTTTTATCGTTCAAATAGTCTACGTAGAATACGAAGTTGTACTGTTCATCGTGCTTTTTTATCTTGAACCAGTCATTATAGAATACTTCTACAAGTCCTACGCTCCACTCTCCTGTAGCTGTATTCCTGTATAAATATTATCAGTGAAACTTTAAGACGTGTTGTTTTGGTACAATTGGCTACTGCCTAGCGATGAGACATTGACGAAAAAGTCATCCGGTTCCTGCATCATGCACTGGGTCCTACGTCATACTGACAACAAACCGCTCGGAGAGATCAATATATACTCTAACTAGTAGGACAATCGAACAAATTCAACTTTATATATATTTATTTACGTACAAGGTAGATTTAGAGAATAAATCCTGATGATGTGGACGTACTCTCATCGAGACTACACTCGCTAAAGATGATCTCAACCGGCTTACGTCTCTTCAATGTTAAATCCATGTTTTCATTAGTAAAATAATCACACAAGACACATCGGTTTCTATTTTTAGTGATAGTAGGTTTATTTTCAATAGATTTTTTGGGGATGTCTGGATGGCTATAGGCAAGAGTTTTGCATGCGTCGAGATAGTAACGTTTGTTTTCAAATTTGCTGAGGCAATTTTTTATAGTGCGTACAGTTTGAAGCTGGCATGATTGTGCGCGAGTGTTGTGTATGGTCTCAAAGTGTGTGTACGTTTTCTGGTTATGGGTGTCTGTATTGATCATGTTTGATTTGGGCGTGTGTCTGGTAATTGACACCTTTAGCAGTTGATTTTGTGACGTCGGACTCAAGCAACATGGTGTAACACTTTGGTTGCAAGCAAATGATATTACTCGGGTAGTCATCGGCTGTTTCGCTTTTCAGTAGTCCCAGCTGTCCTTTCTTTGATTCATCATACAAGGGATGATTTTGAGCATAGTATGAGAAGTCCATGTATTCAGCCAGAAGAGATTGCCGCATTTCCGCCTCAATATCGGCCATGCTTTTGAACTGGAGCAGCAACGGGTCTGTGTCCGAGTAGATGAGCGAGACGTTATTACCGTAGCGTGGTTTCAGTGTGTCATAGAAGAAGCTGTATACTTTTGCTCTAGCTTTTTCAAGCACGTAGAATCCAACTTGGAGTGGATGAATCATTCGGATATTTTTTTTTTGCTTGAGGATCGTGATGACTGTTTCGGGGCCGATGGCGGAGCAGTTTTTCAGGAGGGGGTTGGCAGTATGTTTTCGGAACTCGTTGGGTGTGCACACGACCTTTGCCTCTAGACTTCTGTTAAGCAGATTGAACAATAGCTTGCTGCTCATGCTATTTTAGAGTAGTTTATACATTGACTTTTCAAATGAGTTCGTAGACTTCTGACGTTTCTGGATATTTTTCATTATGAAACACTTGAAGACAGGTTCCTGCTTGATGTGAAAAAATCGATGGACCTGGTGAGTTCTCTTCCTTGCCTGAGGAGTACTTGAAAAAGTTCCAGGGCGACCAGGTAGTCAGTTTGAGATAGATGACTAGCAACCAGCTTACGATCTGCTCGTTTTTGGTTTTTTAGATGTTCCGAGCCAGCCAATAGATTTTTTTGTGAAGAGCGAAACATCGTACAAGGTAACCTCTTTGTGATGTAGCAGTATCGACAGCTCGTCTGTTTTTCGTGCAACTTCATCGCTGACTTGGGCATCGATACAGACAATGTACGCATATTCACCTTAACAGTCGGCGTTTACTAAGTTGAATGCTTGAATTTCTTCAGGTGTGAGCTCGAGGATTTCGCCAATGATGAGGGTCTCGCTCAAGCATCCACCGTAAAGACTGTTAAAGTCCCACATTGCCGCTGAAGACACAGGTAGCTTAGGGTCATAGTCTTTGTATCGGGGATTTTTTTTATCTTGGTAAGACCTTTCGTCAACGTCACGAATCTGCCTCGTGTATTTTTGACAATCAAGTGCATGAGATCGATAACTTTGACCAGCTCCAGTTTCATCTTTCCTTCGTAGAGAGCAGCTTGCATTGCAATGCCAGGGGCGCTCACAAAATGGATGGGATCCATGGTGTAGTCGCGTGTCATGGTCTCCCATAACTTTTGGAAGATTTCGGTCAGTAGCAGCATGTGGGTTGCTATCACTGGCGCTAAATTCTTTTATAGCTAACTTCAGATCAACCCCTATCATCTCCGCCAACTGCCTTATCAGCCCCAAGTTGTTCCGACTACCTACCTACGGTACCATTTTTTAACAGCGAACATTCATAGCGTTCCTCAGTCACACCAACCACTGTCATATCTGCCAGTGACATTCAGGCGAAAATCTGTTTCAGCCAACGTCAGAATCAGCCACCAGTCGTACCATTTTACCGGTTTTCACTTTAACGAAACTTTTCCTGCCCAACCTAACCTAACCTAGGGTACGTGTTTCTAACCCGCGGGGCAAAGGTACGTATTTCTAACCCGCGGGGCAAACATACATATTTTTGTAGGGTACGTAATGCCGTTTTTTAGCGTTTTTTTATTGAAGTTGAATTAAAGTGATAACTGTTAGGTTGGTACGCCTGTTTCGGTGTAATGACAGTGGCAGATTTGACAGTGGCAGATTTTGAAGTGGTGTAAAATGCGTGTGGGCTGAATCATCGTTTGGTAGAAAGCACATGGGATGAAAGATTTTTAGCGGTTATGTCAGTGTCCGGCCATGACAGTGAGGTGAAGTGAAGTGGCGATAGTGCGCGTGTGCGGGAATAATTCTAGCGCGAACGCTGGGCTCTCCAGCATGTCGATGAGCAGGTAGATGATCATGTAGTCAAGAAAAGTCTTGCAGTTGGCTGCCTGCCACATTTCAATCACTTCAGCATAATCACAGTTCGAGATTCCTTTGCCTCGAAGTTGACTGTAAAAGGCTTTTTGCGACGGGATGTCTGTTTGGTCCAGCACAGAATCCGACGTCACAGCTTCGTAGCAGAATTGTTCTTTTCGAGTAGCGAGGTCTAGAACCTTGTCACTATACCCGAGACTTGTGAGATGGGATTTCAGGAGCGGCATGTCATGGCCACTATCTTTAAGATTTTTGGCAAGACTGTCTAAACTTGAGTTAAGGAACGAAAATGAGTCGATGAACTTGACACCGTACATGCTCGTGGCGTCGTTCAAGGAGACCGAGATGCTGAACATTTTGTCTGACTGTTTTGGTAATACACGATTAGTCGAGAAATATTTTCCGTCCAGTCCTCTCACTATAAAGCGCATGTCATAAGCCGATGCATTGTGAGCAATACATGGCATATGGCGCCACTTCTCAGGGATTCTGAAGTTACAATTTGCACATAAAGCGGCCAAGCAGTTCCCTGTTATCACTTCTTTGTGGGGTCCGAGGACTCCCTCCACGTAATGATTATGAGGGCGAACTCGTTTTTTACCATTTTCTCCGTAAGCGTCCCCGCAGCACTCGCGTGTTTTGCTTTCGCAAAGTTTTTTTACGTCTTGTTTGGTGAGGACGGGGATGGTGTACAATGGTAAGGTTGACATGTAATCATTGAAATCCATCAACATATTCTAGACAAGATGTGTCTCCATCTCCGCAAGGGGAACTGTAGTCGAATCGACTACTTTGTGTCCTACAAATTTCCCGTCTTTATCCACTAGAGAATAACTTACATGCAAAACTTGTGTAAGTTAACTACATGTTTTCCCTCTTAGCTACATGTTAACTACATGTTTTCCCTCTAGCACAGATTCACAGTCATAATAACAAACAACAGGGGGTTTCATTGTTGCGTGCATGACTGGGAATTTGAACATTTCGCCTTATTCAGGCATACTGATGTTCTGCAAGCCTGTACTGGATGAACACAATTTTACGTGTCCGGCTTTTTTGATTTCGTTCATCCCTTGCATGCAGGAACGACAAATAACAGTTAGCTCGCAGTCTCGTATTTCTGAATGTTTTCCTAAATGTGGTGAAACATGGAATGAGAGCGACATGATTAGCATCTAAGATTTGCATAAAATGGATCGTGCGTTCCTCACTGGCCTTCTAACTGCCTCCGTACACACTGACCAGACCATAACCTTCCTTCTCTTTTGTGAGCTGATACAGTCTAATGTTAACTTCAAAGTCCCTTTCTATAATTGGTAAATCTTCTAAAGCCACAGTTGCGTCCAAGGCAAGTTTTGGATAATTAAAGAAATCTTTTTTGTATGTGAGGTAAGTTAACTCCGCTTGTCGTTTAAATTTTGAAAGATAGGTATTCCCAGGTAAATGGAAATGGACAATCATGCTTGTCGATACGCAATTATTGTTTATTGTCTTGATATTCACTATTTTGTGCCGGCCTGGACAGTTTTTGGGCCAAGGAACATAGTTGCCTAGTCTTCTATTTCTTTTAACCCCTGTCTTGTAGAATTTATACTCATCAATGGTTACTGTAATAATGCTCCAGCCACTACCTTCTTCCTCCTGTTTTTCTAATTTATTTTGTAAATCTACCCCGAGATTCTCAATCAACTCACTTAAAAGCATGGTTTATGTCATCTGGTTTTCTTTTGTATCTATCACCTATTCCTTGTCATCTATAGATGCATCCTCCATTGTTTCCCCATTTAACTTTCACGGTGCATTGGAGTCTTTGGAATGTTCCTAACTTAGATTCAGCGTGTTTCACTAATTCCCAACACCCCAATGTTATCATGGATGATATGTTCACATGTTCAGTGTATGGGATAAAGGTAGAGGTGTGACAAAGTTTCTCTCCAAAAAGCCATCAGAGGTAGGTGGGTGAAATATAGCCTCACCCAACGTAGCCGAACCATCAGTAGCGACGAAATGTCCAACAGGGGACAGCGTCAAGGGCGGATCAGCAGCAGGCTGAACTCCGCGTTGTTCCGAAGACGGAAGGGGGCCACCATCCGGTTGCGGGCTTGCGCTAGGGCTTGCGGACAATACGAGGCTTTTGCTTGGGCTTTCGGACATTGCGGGACTTGCTCTAGGGCATGCGAGGGGCGGACAGGAGCGGGATGGGACACTCCTTACATCCTCCAACAATGGTATTTGATTTATCCTGCGTGAGTCAAGAGGAAATCATGCTAGAGCGTATTCACTCGCTTGAGCTAATCTCGAAAGACAACTCCTTAAAGATGGATATACCAGACAGATCATTTGACTTCTCAACCTATGGTGAAGATGTTGCTGAAGGAAAATGGAATAATTTATTAAATAAAAAAACATAACAATATTTTGTATACACTAACCTTTGTATTGCATCATGGCCGAATTTGAAAAAGTCTCCTGATGGATGATAAGCTCGAGTCTGTTGAGCTTATCCGTGTGTCTGCCTCGGTGGTCTCTGCCACGGTTGTCGAGGTTGCGGCCAGTGAGGTACAGGCAGCGGATGACGCTGGTAGTTTGGGTTAACGTAACTTGGATCACCCTGATACGGATGATGCGCTGGAGGGTACTGCGTCGGTCTGCTTGTGAAAATTGATGTAATTAGAAAAATATATATAACATTAGTTATGCTTTAACATGGAAAAGTTTGATTACAGTGTCCAAAAATATATCGGTATTTTTCGTTGAACATACCTTATCATCCCTGAAGTTCCCGATTGATCTGGTACACACCCGATCGAGTTGTAACCATGTTCTGTTCAGAAATAAATTATAATTGGTTAAATCAATTTGCTGGAGGAAAAAACATAGGGAAACTATATTGGTTGATGTCAAATATATTGGCATGATCAATCTAACTTTATATATGTAAATAACCCCCGCTGATAATTATCTGGTGTCGACGAACGGGTCCTTGACTTTAGCATATCCTTGATGGAATACATCTGCAAAGAGAGAGAGAAAATAAAATATATACAAATTAAAGGTTCATTGAAAAATAGTTACTTTATTGTCACCTGTTGGGGGAGATGGAGACTGTTAGGTATGCGGACGTCAACCTCTTCGCCGAACTCGCACAATTGTTTGTGAGCGGGTTCTCATCCAGTGGGAAGAGTGTCCTAATGGGAAAAATAATTAGTAAATACATTGATCGTTTCGATGAGGTCGTCGTTTCATGATCAGAGCAATTTCCTGTAAGGAAACATGACAAGATAAAAAATTCATACAGAACAAGTCGCATTCGATTCATTAGCGAAGAAAACTACATGTAAACTCCTTGTTATGTACGATGACTTCATGTTGTAATCAGAGTCTCTACGTATTATTGCATCTGTTTGTTGTCGGGGTAGGCACGCAAATATCAGTGCGATATATTTAAACCAATCACTCATACATTCAAATCTATTCCACCGCACAATATCTTTGAATACCACACACTTGCTTATCCTGCGCATGTGCGATATCAATCAATTACGTTATTTCGGCAAAACTTTTTTTGCAAAAGACAAGATTGAACCGTACATCTCTTTGTGCAAGATACATGTGGAACAAAAACCATATGGGCACATCTTGGTTGATTTCACACACCCAAGTACGTCGAAACTCTTGATTAGAGAACAAATTGGAGGACATGAATTTGAACAAGTGTTGCCTCTATAAAATATCATGTATGGCAAATTTGAGATTAGTAGTAGGCTGTTGAGTCATACTCTAGCGTGAAGGCCCTACATCAAAGCTATATGAATAGTTGTCCGTCTACAACAAGACGCGATGTTGAGAATTTTCTACAAGGATCAGAAACTGTCACCAGCTTCGAAAAAGCTCCCTTAAAATTTAGCAGACGCATGTTCACAGCTGCGCGTCCTGGATCGATTCTCTGTGCAGATGTTGCCTAAATGAAAGATTAGGCAGATAAAAATGACGGTATTAGATATTAATTGATCGTCATTGATATATACAGCAAATATCTGTGTGTACAACCCTTGAAAGCTATTACATTTATAAATGTGATTGCAGCATTTGACAATATATTCTACGAACTAGTAGGGTTAACAACTCGGATCTGTTCATATCAGGGCAGCGAATTTATAAACATAAACATTTAATCATATCTGGTCAGCAAAAACATATCCATTTAATACACATACAACAAGATAATCAAAGAATCTCAAGCAGAGCGTGTCATACGTAGTATAAAACTGAATTTGGGAAAATATAACTATGCTAAAAAGACTGAATGCTATATAGATGACTTGCAAGCAATTGTGGTCACCCACAATGTGACACCACATTCATCATTAATGGGACGGGTCCCCTTTGACGTTTATTTGTTGAACGACCCAAAACAAATTCAGGGTCTGTTGTCGGAAATGTATAAAATACGACGTAACAGAATTACAGTACCCAGTACACAACTAACGGTGGGGGCGTACGCACGCTTATAGTTCAGTGATCCCAGTCTCAAGACATTAAGGCGAGGACACGAACCAAAGTTCACGAGAGAAGTGTTTTGTATCACGTGTTAATCAAAAACATTACTCTCCGACCTATGAAAATAACACCACTAGATACTGATGAACCCATCAAAGGTTTTGCCTACAGGCAGGAACTAGTTCAATGTAACAGACTTAATATTTATGTCATCAACGTATTGAAGACCCGAGTTATACAAGGAAGAAAGCAACTCTACGTGATATATAAGGGTTGTCTAGACAGCAATCCTACGTGGATTAATGAAGGAAACATTGTGTCGTGATGTGTGATAAACGTACTTTGAAACGTAAATAGAATTTATATAATAAATTAAATCAACTAAAATCATCCGAACGTTGTCAACTCATCAAACTATTAAGTGATAAAGATGTCAAAATCACCTGCGAAATATTTACATATACACAGAGTGGAAAATTGGACTGTCATGGGTAAATAAATTCAAGTCTTTAATAAAACAATTAGACAGTAAATCATCCAGATGTAAATCCTCCGGAGCCAAAAGAAAAACATTATCGACCGTGCGTGGAGGGTTTCTGTTAAAATTCATATTACCCACTGCAGTGAGTTTCTTGACAAAAATAATCCATGGATGAATCGGTTTACTACCTAGTTGTTTAAGTCCAAGATGGATAAGCTTACAAAAAATCATATTGGCGGTAGCGCTACACTATTATCTGTCACAACAGCGCCAGAAATAGCAGAACATAGCAGAATGTATCGCAGTCAAAGATTGCGTACGCTTGGGGACGATATGCTTGATTTGAACGCTTCGCCTGAAATAACACTGAAATTATTTACTTTAATTAATAGCCTCTATTGCTCTAGCATAACTACAGAGCCAACACCGGAACCAACCAAACAAAATGAGTCAAATAATGACGATGTTACAGCACTATACACGGGCTCATTGCCGCCCGTTGCAAAGACACTCTACAGCGGTTTGCTTCATTATCTTCGAACAAACACCGCATTAAAAATTGAATCGAAGTTTTTTTTTAGCCCCTGATGTTCAAAGTGGTATTCAGGTACTTGATCTCCTGAAAAGTTTATTAATAAATAAGACAACGATAACCCCAGACGTCAATGCTATCATTCAAACTTTCCTGGATAAAATGCCTATGGCATTGCATAAAAATAAACTATTGAAAATTGAAGAGAAGTAGGACGAGATCGAGTCTTTCTGGGATACATTATGAATAACACACGGTTTCGTAACACCGACATAACAAAGCAACGCTGGTATACGATCCTTGTATAAATCACAGAATAACATAATCTAACACGCAACAACCAGGTGAGAAACGTATGCCACTCGGACCAGTTGGGGGAGGTAGTGCCTCCTACCGATCAAGAGGTATGGCCGTGTGAGAACACCACAATACCGTCAGGGCTCATGACTGGCAAATAACATATGAAACTAGGAAATAAATATGACCCTTCTAGTGTGGAAACACACAAAATAAACTTTACGTCACCTATAAGCATCTACAATACCACGTATCATAACACTGATACAACAATAAAATATATATAACATCACTTAACATATCGCACCTTAGGGAAATGCTTGAGCGTGGGAACTTTTCGTAACCGGTGCTGAGATGTGACTGAGGCGGGAGCTTGAACGGTGCGCATGGGTGCCCAGCGTATTGAACATGATTGTGCCTGTACTGCAGCGAGATGAAACAGGTATCATCCTCGTTTAAAACCAGTCTCGGCCTGGTCTTAACAGGTAACGTCGAACGCTTAGCGTGCCTCCATCTCCAGGGCTCGTACAGATGGGAGGAATCACAGGGCATATTTGGTGACAGCGTCTTGGTGGCATCATGCTTATAATGATGTATACAT
>SDVV010009606.1:0-16630 GCA_016164225.1 Gammarus roeselii | reverse complement strand
GCATGTCGGAAGTGTGGGTTCTAGACGGAACGATGACAAATTTATCATTCAACAAAAGCTACGTTTATTCACTCATTGGCTGAACTCCGCTCCACTCCATCAAAATTGAATCTTTACATTTACTAACACTATTCATCCACGAACAGTTGTTTGTGTATGCATAATGTCTGTATCCCGGGTTTTACGTTCATTCCTGGAATCGTATCGCATTTAGGTA
This sequence comes from Gammarus roeselii, assembly GCA_016164225.1. Classification (NCBI taxonomy): domain Eukaryota; kingdom Metazoa; phylum Arthropoda; class Malacostraca; order Amphipoda; family Gammaridae; genus Gammarus; species Gammarus roeselii. The sequence continues at coordinate 16,413 of SDVV010009606.1, read as the reverse complement.
AGACGTATTCTTGATTTTCCAAATAAAATGGTATTGCGTAGTGTGAACCTGTGGAATTACGTGTGGAACTGAAACAGTTGGTTCAGCAGGTGTTATTTTGCGCGGTGCTTCATCGGCAACTAGAGGTGTCGGCACAAGACCTGTGACCTTCCCTCAATGTCTACTCCAAGCCGAGAAACGTTCCGACAGTCCTGAAGCCGAGCTTTACTTTAAAGAACAGGAGGAAGCCTTGCAAGACATGGCTCGACATGGAATACACGTTTTGAATTCGGATCTTCATGAAAGTGACGGACCAAGTGTCGGCCTAACCAGCATGGATGACAAGTTCGGCACGCGCAAGCTTGTGAAAAGTTCTTCAAGCTACGAAAACATCTACGACAAAGCGAATCTGGAACGTGTTGATTCAGAAAACACTCCTTCTGCAAATAAACTGGTCCAGGCCCTCGGAGATCCTCAAACAAAAACCGTTCTGCCCCCTGCTATGTGCTCAAGCTTTGAGAATATTTATATGTCCACAACGGAAAACTTGTCCAATCCGCCCATTGACCCTGAAATCCCTTCACTCGAAATATTGCATACAGAGCTAAGACCTCGCAACCACCAACAAGATTTACCCTAACACGTTACGTATTGGAGTCTGCAGGGACATTTCTCTGAAGTCACTCAGGTATTGTCGGCTGTCAACGTGCGTGCGCGAGGAAAATGCCGTCTAACGCCCTCACTAATTCCGTGTGACTTGAATCTCGGCTGATTTACATATAGATTTGTAGGTTTGCAAGTGTGGTGTATTTTCCGAGATAATCAGTTTTTTTGGGTTTGACTTTTCATATTTTTTCTTATTTTATCCCTTTTTTCTATGTTGATTTATTTCTGGTTTCCAGGGACAGTGCTGCAAGCGTTGTGATGTATCACAAGGTGTCTTTGCTGTCCCAATAATGAATATACTCGTATGAGAACTGTAGTATTCCCTTGATATTACATATCGCTACTAATATTTTGTATATAGTAGATATATATTCACATGAACGAGTTTACGCCAGGCGGCTTTTTGAACATCAAGGCAGGTAAAGTCAGGGCGTAATCTTTCTGATTACTTTTTGGGCGGCTGGGATGAGATTTAGAATCGACACCATTTCCTCGTCTAAGATTTTTTGCAGTTTTTCTTGTCATGTCAAGTGAAATAACGTATTTATCCCACTTTTATAAACTTATTTATCCCACTTTTATGACACTTGATTAGACAGTATAGATCATGCATGAGCCTTGATGCCACAAATATCTCTTTCCCAACAAAGAGACCAGCTATATTCGTTTATCATAAATTCTTATAGCTGCCAAGACAGCATGGAAATCCAAATTTACAGTAATATCAGTCACTAACAACTGTAGTTTACCAGACTAACGGTGTGCTACTAACTCCAGTTCTAGATGTGGGAGTGGTGTTTGCATTCCGGTAAATTGTTTGAAACAGCGCTCTTTCGACCGCCACCAAAGCTTCACAGATGATCCATTCTCCTTTAATTTCTGTCATAAAGCCTAGCCCCAATACCACTCCCTTTCCCTCTTCCTCCTCTACAGTTGAGACAAAATCTTCTACAAGTACTGTGGAAGAGACGACAAGTCGTATTGTCCGACGTCACGAGAGAACGTTTTCGCAAGCCACCAACATATTCACGGGGATTGTAACTGAAGGAAGAGAAGATATTCAAGATCGTGTTTCTGATGACCGTAGCGAATTACAAAGTGTAGAAAATGACGTAAAACCATATTCAGAAAGGAAACTATTTTGGGAAAGTGTTTCATCACAACCAGAATCAAAGCGTAGCTCGCTCATCAAAAGTGAAACTGAGAGTGACACTGACACTGGAACAGAAGGAACTGTCGTTGAAAAGCAACGTGAAACTAAACTTAAGATTGTTTGCAGTGAGAGTTCTGATTCAGAAACAGAACTGAACAAGAAAACTGATCGTTCCTCTTTCTACGAAAATGCCGCGTTTGTTGGAACCAAGAATATTGATATACCTGAGGAAACTAAGGAAAGATCTCCCAGTCCCTACGAAGTTCAAAGATCTGATGTTGATTCAAAGGATCTTCCTTCACCAGAAGACGTCTCTTTGAAGGACGTGAAGACAAAGCGAGATATATTTGAAAAGGAAATCAAGCGGCAGTCTCTTGAAATTGAGGAATCTGTTGGAAGAAGATCGCTTAAGCTTAGTAGTGGTGAAGACTCGTCATCTGAAGGCAAAGAAATTTCACCAGATGATCCTAAGAGTATTATTCAGGAGGAAAAGGTCAAAGTTTTATTGGTTGCAGATGGAAAAAGTGAACATAAATTTAAGCGACTGGAAACCCCCTCTATGTTTAACAAAGCAAGTTCACTAAGCACTAGTTCAGAGAAGTCAGATTCTCTTAGTGGGAGTATAGACAGATCATCAGATATCTATTCTTCAAGCTCTGACAGAACCACTTCAAGAGATGATAGTGTGTCATCTGAAAGGAAAAGCACCACGGTGACGTCTTCGTCCGTGGACGTCGAAGGTTCAGAAGAAGACATGACTCGGACAGAAGAGTCTAGCGATGACGAGATCACAACTGCTGACTCCAAAAAGGGGGCTCCAGAGACGTGCTTGACAGAAGAACGACGACAATTAGGAAATCTAGAAGAGGTTATCATTAGAGAAACGACTACTACCCGAATTGATGGGCAAGAACAGCGAATTGTCAAGGAAACTAAAACACAAGAAACTCATTTAGATGATGGTTCTACAGTTAAATCTACATCTATAACTACTTTCACCACCCAGTTGGATTCAGCTCCAGAAACAGCTGTTACAAAAAAGATACTGACTAGAGTTGAAAGTCAAGAAAGGCAGCAAACCATTCTTGAGCAACGCGTTAAGTCTGATATTTTCACTGAAGAGATATCTGCTGCCGTTGATGACCCAAGCCCAGAACACAAAATAATAAGTCCTACTGATACCAACAAACTTTCAATCACCACAAAGAACGATTTACCCACTTTATCCAGTCCAATTCACGTACCCGAAGAGAGTATTCAGGAAATTGTGTGGGAGGTTTCTCAGGAAAGATCAGAGTTGCTGGAATCTGAAACTGTAGAATACATCCCAGATCAAACTTTCAGCGAAGAAGTTGTGCAAGGGGATGATCAGGATACTAGCCTTTCATGTGAAGATAGAAGTGTGAAGAATGAAATAAAATTGTCAGAAGAAGAAGCTCGTAAAATAGCAATAGAAATAGTTGAACAGATCAAATCTGAAGCTCTGAAGAGGTCCCCAGTAGTAACTCCTTCCAAGGAAGCCACAGCAGACCAACGTGCTTCCGTCATTCTGTCTGATAGCACGGAATCTTCCTTTGCAGAAGAAACTACTCAACAAATTGAAAAATTTATCCAGGAGCAACTAGGGGAGCAGGCTCATGAAACCCCGAGAGAACTAATAGAGTCTGTTGCTGCTAGAAAAGCTGAAATTCTCCAACAAAAACTTTCATCGTATCAGCAATCGATAGAAATTACTGATGAAGACCTAAGATCCAGTGGAGCAGAGCTGTCACCTGTTGAGCATCATGTGGAACGACTGCGACAAATGGCTGAAGATGATGATACTCTCAGATCCCTAAGGGAGCCTTCAGAAGCGGACGAAAGCGAAGGTTCTATGATAATTCATGATACCTTAGATGATTCGTTTACTAATCAATATGATCAAGCTACGCAGATGATCAGTAAAACTTTAGATACATTACAATCGGTTAACTTGAAGGGAGAGCGAACTATTTCCACAATTTCTGAGGAAACGAGTGAAATTGAACTAAAGACTGTAGAAGATATCCATGAGATAAGTAAGCAAAGTTCCTTTGAAGCCGTCGACAGACATAAAAACGATAAAAAAGGCCATGATGTTGAAGGAACCCCTGACGAGATGCTGGAAGAAGATTCTACTGTTCTACTTACAAAGACAGAAGAGGATGTAGTTAAGGCCGAAGACGAAATTGGTGGCGCCGCTACAATTTTCGAAGGCGAGTCACTGGAAGCACTTACATCGTTTCGGCCTGAATGGATTGAGATAAAAGGTTGTATTGAAGATATTGAAGAGGATATTCAGACAGACATCAGTCAGAAAGTAATTGAAACTAAAAAACATTTTGTTGAAGATGTTCGTCAAGAGTACACCGTTTTAGACCAGGAAATAAGTGAAACACTACACACTGTAAAGGAAGAAGGCAAGAAGGGCATTAAACAAAGGTTTGGCTTTTTCAAAAAAGATGGCGATAAAGCGAAGAAGAGCATCGAAGAAGATGTTCAACAAGAAGTTAGTTCTTTCAAAGAAGAAGTTATTGATACGAAAAAAACTGTTAAAGACGATTTAAAACACAAATTCGGATATTTCAAGAAAGAAGCTGAAGATGCTAAGAAGGTTGCTACTGAAGAAACGAGCGAAACCAAGAAAGGGATGAAACAGAAATTTGGTATCTTCAAAAAAGATGTTATAGACTCAAAGAAGAGTTTGGATGAGAACCTTGCAGAAGAAAGTACTGTTGTCAAGCAAGAAGTTACTGAAACAAAGAAAAGTATGAAGCAGAAGTTTGGACTTTTCAAGAAACCCTCTTCCGAATCGAGAAAAAGCCTTGGAGAGGATATTCTGCAAGAAATTGATAAAGCGACCACAGAAATTGGTGAAACAAAGAAAGGCATTAAACAAAAATTTGGCATCTTCAAGAAAGATGCGGATGAAACACGCAAAAGTATTGACCGAGACATAGAAATACAAGCAGCAACTGTGAAACTAGATGTAGAAGATAATGTGAAACTTGTTCAACAAGAATTAACCACTGAAGTAGAATCTATTATGCAGAAAGGAGCCGAGTCGGTTGAATCTGCTAAGGAAAGTGCTGAAAGAGTTGTTGTTGCTGTGAAGAAAGACGCAAGTGGAACTAAGAAAGGTATTCAAGGAAAATTTCTTGACATTGATGTGAAGGAAAAAAATTCTGAAGTCAGTTATGCAGTCGGAGAAGCAGTAGAAAAATATAAATCAGGCATCGAAAATGTTAAAACTGATCTCGAAAAGGGCATTGAACAGAGTGTCATCTCGCTTGAACATGAGGCCGCTGAAACAAAGTCGATTGTAGAAGAGAAACTTCGAAGTGCCGAAACCCAGTTCACCAATACAGCAAAGGTCATTGAAGAAAGTCTATCAAGCAAAACAACTGATGTTAAGGAAGAAATTTCGGATCTCTACAAAACAATGCAACACGATGTGCAAGAAAACGTTGAAATAGCGAAATCGGAAGCAACTGATATAATGGAAGCCTTAGATGAACAAACGAAACAGAAAGCATCTACTGTTCGCGAAGATATAATTACAACTAAAGATTTTCTCAAAGAAAACACACAACAAGAATTCGAAAAACTAGAGACTGATACAAATTCGGGTAAAGAGAAACTGAAGCAAGATATTCAACAAAGCTTTGATGTCTTCAAAAAAGATGTTGAAGAATCGACTAAATTTAATAATAAAGTTGTTCAAGATAGCATCGTGGACAGTAAATTTGTTATGAAAGAAAAGTTTGGTATTTATACTAAAGATTTGTCGGATGACATGAAAACTGTAGGAGATGATGTGAAGTCTAAAATTCCAATTGCTAAGCAGCAAATTAAAGCTGCGAGAGGAGACGTTGAAGTCAACATTAATACGCTACAAAAAGAAGCAGAACAGAGAAAGGAATTTATAATCGAAGATGTTCACAACAAATTGAAGGAAGTGGGGTCATATTTTTCTGAAAGTGCGCAAGGAGAGTTGAAAACTGAGGAATCTATTCAAGAAACCGTCCGGACGATTGATCAGTTTCAGGAAGAAGTGGTCGACAAGAAGAATCAACTCAGCTCCAAGATTCAGCAAAATGTTGGTACTTGGAGTGAAGAGATGGTAGAGACACGAAGTTTAATTGTGAAAGATCTAGAACGATACAATGATGTCATTAAGGAAAAAATCGATGATATCAAAGTTGGAGCTGAGAATGACCTGGGTGACAAACTTGGTAAACTTGAAAAAGAGGTTATTGCTTCTGGGAGCACTGTTCAGAGCTTGGAACGCGAAGTCAACAGTTTAAAAGAAGGGGCAGCTGAGACCAAAACAATGATAATTGATGAAGTTCAGACAACAAATGAGGATTTTGAGACCAGAAAAGAGCGAGTTGAGGAAACGGTGATAAATTCTGTTACAGAGGTTTTAGACCATGGTGCCAGTGTGACGAAATGTGCGGTGGAAAAAGTGGAGAGCGCAAAGAACGAAATGAAACAAAAATCTGATGCTCTAAAAGAAGATTGGTGTGACACACGTAACACAGCTGCAACAACATTTCTGGAAACCAAAGAAGATTTAATAACGAGGGTCGATTTCAAACTGGATTACATTGAAAAACAAACTAAGGTTGCTGCTGAAGCATCCGTAAACGAATTATTAGGAACGGAAAAAAACAAACAAGAAATAGAGAATGGTGAAATAAATAAGGACAGCCATATTAGGCCTGATGGCAGAGAGAGCGGCTCGGTTCTACATCAACGAAGTTTGGAACTCCATAGAGAAACCCATATGGAATCAAGCATGACTGAAAGCATGGAAGAATCGAGCGCGGCTGAAAGTACTCGGGCCTATGAGTCGCGCTTCGTTTCTGAGACGAGTAAAACAATCTCCGAAATTCAAGAAACTGAAGAGACGGCAGCTGAAAAGCAGCCAGAAGTTGTGATGAGGAAGAAGAAAGGACATATTGATGAATTCAGTAGGAAATCGGGCGTAGATATCGACACGACGTCAAGTTCAGGAGAAAGCCATTATTTCACCGCAGAAGGTACCTCTGGCAGCCGAAATGGAAGCAGGCCCGGTTCATCTGATGCTGAAACCCTACTTTCAGGAACTACTGGAACAACAGGGACCTCTGAATATGAAACTGCTTTATCATCTCAAGAACATTCTCGCAGATCTCAGTACTCGTCCACTTCTGCCGAGTACCGTACTGCTGCGAGCTCGATCAGTTCGAGAGATTCCATGAAATCGGTTGATTCTGAAAGTTCTGGTAACCTTGGAAGCATTGAGTTGAGTGAGGCTTCAGAGACTTTGGTTCCATCTTCGCTGGAATTAGAGAGAGACATGGAACTTTTGGATCAGGAAATACTCGAAGAAGAATTACGACGAAGTCACCATGGTCAGCAGATAATTCCACAGCTAACGGTTCAATCAGAAACTCCAAAGACCGAAGACAGTCCAAGCTGTTTTGATATTGATTCCGATGAAATGGATGACTCTGTAATGAAAGAAGAGGAAGAAGAGTCTCCTCACATTACTTCTAAGATGAAACGATCTATTGAAATGACCTTCCACCCCGAACCTCAACCATTGATTGAGAGCATTGATGATATTTCTACGAAACTAAAAAGTTCCCTCGAAGAAAGTACGATCTCGGATAGCTCTGCCGTAACTGTTCTGGAATCAGATACGGCGGAAGTCGTCAATGCAAGTGTATCCGCTTTGAAGTTTGAAACCGAAGGGGAAAAAACTAGCTCCGTGTCAACTTCTGTCCATGATCAACAAGGTTCTTCTTGTGGTTCGATGGATTTCGAAGCTGTTCAGTCTGTCACTATCACTGCCACGTCTGTTCCTTCGACTGCCGGTCAAGCAACGGCGTCTATGTGTACACAAGTTACTTCTGAAATAAAAACTGAAGGCGATATTTTAGAAAAAGAGACGTCGTTTTTTCAGATTAAAGGACCCGCTGAAGATGATAAAGTAGCTGAGAAGGAGGAGGAGGTTACTGAATCACGGCCAGTTGTTGCTCCCGTTACTGCTCAATCAGCGGCAATGGGTACATCAGCCGGCCCTCCAGAGGGCCCTGACAGGAATATTATTTTAGAAAGTTACGACACTGAAGCCGACCAGCAGTATGGAGCGATGTTTGGGGAGAATGAATACTGTGAAATGGCCGAAGCAGAATTACAATACGCACTTGATGATGATGAAGACTCTGAGCCAGAACTCCTAGACGTGGAAGAGCCTCACGAGCGTCCCAGGACTCCGGAGCCTGGATATGCCCCCCCTCGCACGTCAGCGCAAATCAGTGTTGCTTCGATTGATGATCCAGAAGACATGACTGAGGTTGATCAACGATTTAGCGCCGTGTTTTCTATGACATATGAAGATCGTGATGATGAAGACGAGGCTACTATGGATCAGGAAGTAGGCGTTCCCAACATCACCATCACTGAACACATGGCTCCTATGGCGCAACAATACCCAGATCTGGAAAAAGAGGAAGATTTTCCTGAATGTAGAGGATCTCTTGCAAGTTCACAGTCATCAGTCACATCACCAAAATCCTCCACCACTGATTCTGATCAGGGACGGGAGTACTGCTTAGATTCTCAACACAAGGAACCGGGATCGTTTGAAATGGTAGAATTTGAAGATATTGTTGATTTGTCAGAGTTTGAAGAGACAATGGTTCGATACGAACAGCGGGTGCGCGAAATTACTCAAATTAAGGAAGAAGATGAAGAAGAAGAGATGTTCATCGAAAATGGCCAGCGAACAAGTCCACCTGTTGGTATTCCACCAACAATTAAAGCTGTGAAATTAGATACAGTGAGCCATAGTAGTTCTGAGTCACACAGTCTAGAAGGTGAGGACCAAGGCAGTCAGTACGAATCATCGATTGAAGAGCAACGCAGATGGCTTGAAATGCAGTTCGAACATAACGCTGAAACTGCAGCCAACCAGGAGTATTCCCCTCCAAAGTTTATCGATCATGTTTATTCAGGTCCCTTGGAAGATATAGAAGAGGAACGTGAAGACATGGAGCGTCGTGATTTGGCTCATATTGCCAAAGGAACATCTCTATCCTCCACGCCTGAATATGATGTTCTTGCGGGGAGGAAATTCTTTACGCGTAGTGGAGAACATGATGATGTATCAGTGAGTTCTCTTCTAGAATTTGAGAGATTGGAAAGAGAATTGACACTCGAAAATGCTGCGCGTCGATCGAGTTCCGGTTCTCAGGAATCTCTAAATGGGAAACGCCCCGTCGGCAAAAGTAGTCAAGGTGATGATGTGTCTGTTGCATCTCTAAATTCACTGAATGAATTTGAAAACCTTGAAAATCAATGTTTGTTTGTAGAACAAATTGAGAAAAAGGCCATGGAAGAAGTTGCAATGCTCTCCGAAATTGAAGAAGGTCATGAAAGTCAACTTTCTGAATCTGAGAGTTGCGAAACTATTTCCGAGGCCGGCGAGGATTCAGACGATGAAAATTATTCTGATAGAATGTTCCAGATCGATGAAATCATACGCCAAGCTCAAGATAATGTCGAAAAGTTTGAAGGAGTTCAAACTTCATACCAGGGAGTCCGACTCAAAGATATTGTAAGCATTGACGGGTCTACAGTTTCGAGTGACAGATCCCCCAGTGTTGGTCCTGATCCAGACTCTCTCGAAGAATCTGCCAAATCGATGCAACCCTCGGGCTCACACGTTTCCACTGGAAAACTCCCCAGTCAAGATTCACTAGATAGAGACAAAACCAAAACCGGTGATCGTATGTCAGCCAGTGTTGACAGTTTAGAGCTTAGCAAAGATCCCATGAAGACTAGCGTAGACTCTTTAGAAAATCGCAAGAAGCGAGACGCCATGACCGTTTCCACGGATTCGATAGATCCTGGCCGACAAGATGCGATGGCCACAAGTATCGATAGCTTAGGACGGGACGACTCGAGTGGGCGAGAAGGTGACATAAGTTCGGCTAGTGAAATGGTTGGTCGAGCAGGCGGTATGATGGAGTGGAGCACAGATTCCTTGGAGCCGTCTAGTTCCCTAGCAACCCACGCTACCTATCACGATAATGATTCATGTATGTCCAGTTCATTTGCTAGTGGTTGTTCAAATACATTAATTGGTAGTATGGAAGACAGTGGAAGCGATCTCATGACTGCTTCAATATACATTCCAGAGGGTGAGTTACCAAGTGAAGAGTTCCAAGAACGATATTCACGCCTGATGATGTCTGGAGAGGCAATCACCTCGGAAGTGGTTGCCCCATCCTCCGTGCCTGGCTTCTCACACACTGTGTCTCGGTCAGTGGCGCTTCCACCTGAAATTCGACATGTTAAATTTACTGGAAGTGACGCGCAACAAAAGATGGAAGAATATATGGACAAGTTCAATCAGGGTGAGCACGTCACCGAAGAAGAAAACGTCGATGAACTAGGTAACGTCCACGTACGACGCGTCGTTCAGAGACGTCTCGTGATGGGCCCTGAAGAAACGCAAGATCTTGGGTTTACATTATCAGATCCCAGCACCGAGGAAACTGTTACCAAAGACCAGTACGGTAATGTGACGCGCGTTATCAAGAGAACCGTGGTATCAACTCACACTATGGAAATTGATCTAGATACTGGAGAACCCATATTGATGGGTGAAGAGGATCATGAACACTTCGAGGGTGCTTTCGGCTCTTCTAAAATGAACCTCGAATTTGGTGCCTCCGCTTCTGGTGACCTCCCTTCGTCATCCTCAACCATCTCAACAACGATCACTAAAACAACACAACACTTACCACTAGCTAGCTCATCAGCTACTACTTCAACCACCACCTCTTTCAAAGCGACTTCTTCCGCCCCCGAAAGCAGTCCTGGTCCCACTGGCTTCCATGTAGAGTCAGATGCTTCCGAGGAGAACGCCTCTCGAGCAGGTAGTTACCACCAGGCAGGCCTTATGTTGCGCGGCCCTGGATCTACACATCTCCTCTACCTACTTCCTTTATATATTATTGTACTACCTTCTGCACACACCTCACGGGGAACGATTTAGTCTTTGCACTCTTTCCTTCTGCCTACACGTCCCGTCGTGATTGATTTACCTCGTCGTTATTTTCTTTGCTTCCTCTGGACCGCCGTATATAATCACTTGTCTGTCCCGGGCTTTTAATTCTCCTTATTATTGATTATATTCACCACCTTACATCGTGTATAGCTTGATCCTTTTAACTTGGCAATCTTTCTTTTGTAACTTTTCTCGGTTGGTTGTATTATAAACAATTGTTTTGTCAGCTATGCGCAAAGTGCAGTGTTCATCTCAAGTGTTCTATTTCATTTATAGAACAAGGTTAAAAAATTATTTATTGCTTTTCGTATATTGCAGTTTTCAAGCTTGTAATTTCCCATGTAAAAAAATAAATGCTGCACTAATTGTGCAACCTGACTTTTTTCCACTTTTATTTTCCTTAATTCAGACTTTCCGCTAATTTATTGTTTACTATGTTTTTGTAGACTTATTTCCCCCTGCTGACATTCCTCATCTCCTCGATATGATACTCGTACACATACTTATCAGCATGTTCGTTTGTTTATATGATGAAGCACGAATAGTTCTGTAACGGCTTCATGTTGGTGGTCTTACCCTTATCTGTTGTGTAGAGAGTCGATGTTTCTGTAAATTGATGCGTTTTAGAAAGCATGTCTATCTTATTATTGGTTGATTGACGTGTTCGCCTCGGCGTCAGCTACCAGCCAGTTGACTCTGTTACGCCAGGCTGTGTTTACAAAATAGCTTGTCGTGCCGTACTTCTTTTGACTTTATTAACCTACTAACGTCTTGGTACTAACTATTAACCTATGCTATACTCGTGAACTAATTACCTTCTATTTCAGTACTGCAATTTCTACCTTGAACATTGCTCCTCCAATAACCGTGTCTCGTTCACTAAATGGATTTCTCGGAAGATACTGTGCTGCTCTTACTTGCTAACACGGTGGGGTTTTTGAGACCTCTTACACACTCTGAGAGACCCATGAGGTTCGCCTGGCTGTCCCAAATACGGGCGCTTCATGACATCCTAGAAGGTTGTTTTGGGAAAAGCAACTCGTATCACACAGACGTGAACTTTCTTCTGTAAAATAATCTCCCAAGACTCGGTCACTGAAAATTTTCATATTAAAGGATAGTCTTTTTTCTTTCACCTCCGCCTCACCAATATCTACGCTACTCATCTGCTTGCAATGTGTTTTTTCTGACTTCAAACAGTCGAGGGAACTCCTGAGCCCGAGCAATGTAGTGACCGACGCCATTGTTGGGCAAGATCCAAATATCTAGGTATTTTCTTCAAGTGCTCTGGCAAAATTCGTCAACTGAAAATTTGACAAACCTGTTCGGAAACTGTATCTAGAACTCTTTAAAAATACGTTTCCGTGAAATCGGACTAGTATTTGAGAAAGCATCTTGATCCAGTATCTTGCGCAACACCCTCAAATACGCAACACCCTAGTTCACGCAACACCCCAGTTCACGCAACACTCTTGGTCACGTAACACTCTCGGTCATGTAACACTCTCGGTCACCGCACAGTTACTGTATTCCAGGCAGATTTTTTTCTACGACGTACCGTAAAGTTTTACTGAGCAAGCGAAGACAATTAATGAACTATTGTGCCTGATGTTAATGGTAATGGTTATTTTGTCTGACCGTTCATGATGAAAGTCAGTTACTACCATGGTAGTTCATGGGGCTGGTTCATCCAATGCATCCGTACATCTCGAGGCTTGCATCCGTACATCTCGAGGCCTGCATCCGTACATCTCGAGGCCTGGGTTCATAGCATCGTGACGAAGCTCAGCGATCCAAAGCGACCAATGAGAGAATGGGAAGCTATTGACTCCCGAAGTTCAGTTTCTTCCTATACAATTTTTTCACCTCTAATTGGTCACTTCAAAGCGTTAAATTGGCATCATGATGCTACACCCAGGCCCGGATATGTAAAAGCCATGGGTCTTATCACGACCCTGACCGATGAAGGGGCGGGCCTGTACTTGGTGATTAATGAACGTACCAGGATGGTTAGTGCTAACACCACGTCAGTGCAGTGTTAGCACTAACGTGCCAGGATGGTTAGTGCTAACACCACGTCAGTGCAGTGTTAGCACTAACGTGCCAGTATGGTTAGTGCTAACACCACGTCAGTGCAGTGTTAGCACTAACGTGCCAGGATGGTTAGTGCTAACACCACGTCAGTTCAGTGTTAGCACTAACGTGCCAGGATGGTTAGTGCTAACACCACATCAGTGCAGTGTTAGCACTAACGTGCCAGGATGGTTAGTGCTAACACCTCGTCAGTGCAGTGTTAGCACTAACGTGCCAGGATGGTTAGTACTAACACCACGTCAGTGCAGTGTCAGCGCTAACGTGCCAGGATGGTTAGCGCTAACACCACGTCAGTGCAGTGTCAGCGCTAACATGCCAGTATGGTTAGCGCTAACACCACGTCAGTGCAGTGTTAGCACTAACGTGCCAGGATGGTTAGCGCTAACACCACGTCAGTGCAGTGTCAGCGCTAACGTGCCAGGATGGTTAGCGTGAACACCACGTCAGTGCAGTGTCAGTGCTAACGTGCCAGGATGGTTAGCGCTAACACCACGTCAATGCAGTGTCAGCGCTAACGTGTCAGGATGGTTAGCGCTAACACCACGTCAGTGCAGTGTTAGCACTAACGTGCTAGGATGGTTAGTGCTCACACCACGTCAGTTCAGTGTTAGCACTAACGTGCAGGGATGGTCTTTTGCTCATTTGAAGTGCTAGCACTGCACGCCGTCAGCAGTGCTAGCACTGCACGCCGTCAGTTATAATGACAAGCGGCCTATGGAAGTTTATTAATTTCGTTGGAAATGTAGAGTAGAACCACTTCATGAAATAATGAAGTAATAAGGACGGTCTACCCAAGTATGAGATTAGTATATATTAGTTTACTTTCGTATGAGAATGATCTTCATTTTATTTCTCTACATCTGAAGTAGTGCAAAAAATGCCAAAGGTCCTACTCTCCTATTGAAAGGGGATCTACTCCTGCTATATTTTAAAGGGCTCTACCTAACCGAGAAACCTTCAGCTTGTCATTCACTATCATGACTACTTGCTGTTTCGCCTGAATTCTCCATCTACTTCGTTACACTCTTCTTCGTTCGCCTCAGTTACCCGACTGCCTACTCTATCATCATATTCGGACATACAAATAATAAGAGATCTGAAATAAAAGAAGGGTTCATGTAAAACTGAAGATATTCAATTTACATTACCTCTATGCATTTCAAGCAATAGCTATCAGGCCGTAAGTTGGACCTCATGGCAGCATTTGCGCCTTCTTTACCTGCCAATGTCTTATCGGTCATGAGCACTAGGACACTTAACCTTCTCTTTCAGGTGCAGCAAAATGGAGTTTTTTGATGATGCAAAAGGAATATGCATGGAAAACGAATCACTCTTCCTTTTACAGAGTATCCTGGCTGTCATTAATTGGAACCTCTTTTCAGATTTGAAGGTAATGTGCCCTGGCCCTGTCTTTTTTTGTATCCTGCATTCTCAAATGCGAGTTTCTTGTATAGTTGACATTGGTTCGATTTGATGATCAAACAAATACGACTGTATCGACGTCAGGACGGACATATACGACTGTATCGACGTCAGGACGAGCATGTACGACTGTATCGACGTTAGGACAAACCACGCTCGAGAATATCATCAAACAACCAGCGTACATTTGGAATCACGAGAAATAACTAGTTTCATGAAGGAAGTGCAAATATTGTGTGAAGACCGCTTTAATATTATTAGAAAAAATAGCATCATAACTGTGGAGAAGTTGTTGCCATATCTTCAATAGTTACCACCAAAGCAACTGTGCTGTTTGTGGGGCCTTTTTGCGTCCATTTCTTTTCTCCCAAAACGTACCTGACTGCAGCGACAGTCTCTGGTGCTGCATGTCGGGAGTTCAAGCTATGGCAAGAATGCTGCGGTCTTCTTGCAGGGAGATGGGGTTCATTCCCCCTCTGTGTCAGCCTAACTTAACCACCTTCCAAATTATTGAGAAGCGACTCCATGTCTATGGATAACGTTAGTTGCAGCATTATTTACCAAAACTTACCCTTATCTAAGAAATCACTTTAATCTCAGAAATCACCTTTATCTAGGAAATCCCCTTCATCTAGGAAATCACTTTTATCTGGGAAGTCATTTTTATCTGGGAAATTATCTTTATCTTTGAAATCACCCTTTCCTGGTAAATCACCTTTATCTGGAATATAAACTTCCAAATTTAATTTCCTGCCACTTGTTTTAACCACGTTCGTTCTCGAAGTTTTCGAAATCTGTGTTATAATTCAATACCGTTCCTCACATTCTTCAGCTGCCCTTCACGTAATGGAGTAGTCTCTGATGGTCCGCAGTGACATAATGATATAATAAATATAACAATTTCAACCTTTAGAGATCCTCTACCTGACAAACACTTGTTAAACGATGCGTGCACGTACAATGGGCGAGACATTTGTTATCGTACACCAACTGATGTACCAAAGTGCGTGAAGTGCATACTTTTGAGCACATGCAATTTCATATGAATGCTGCCCGTTATTTATGAATTTTTTTTTGCACATTTTTGGATTTTTTTTTCTGCTACATATTCTTTGTATTGTTCTCTGTTTCCTGAGTTCTTATTTTGCTAATTTTAATTTGTCAGACCTGGATGGGGCAACGGGGGGTGCACATCCCAAAAAGAAGAGCAAGAAAAACAAACGTGGGTAGCCGACTGATTCTTTTGTGTGATACGTCGTGTGGATTTTTTTTACACATTTTGTGTTCATGGATTTTTTTCTCCAAAATTTGTGTTCTCATTTTGTTTTATGCGTGGCTGTGCTCGTTACTCTTTATAATTATTAGTTAAGCTATAGTGTTCCTTTTACCGTGCCTTTCTTAGCATTTGACGTTTATGTTTTCACACAAATGTGCATGGCTAAATATTTTTAGGGTAATTTTATATTTTTTTCTTACAAATCTTCGAAGAATATTGTTTATATGGCTATCATATAAAAAAATAGCAATCATCGTTAACTATATACGGACTACGTGAATATTTTAATCTATAAAACTGATGTAAAACTCAAATTTTCCTCCCAGAAATGATACAAGTGTTCGAAACTGTTCTTATTCGCAGATCGTCACGAAGCATCATTATTACTAATACATCGTTACCGGATCTGGTCGCATCGTCTTGCGCGGTCATTAGATTGGAAAAACTACAAAATCTATTTTCTCTGTCACGTTTTTTGTCTTGGTTACAACCCTGGTCACGTTCTTTGTCTTGGTTACGACCCTGGTCACGTTCTTTGTCTTGGTTACGACCCTGGTCACGTTCTTTGTCTTGGTTACGACCCTGGTCACGTTCTTTGTCTTGGTTACGACCCTGGTCACGTTCTTTGTCTTGGTTACGACCCTGGTCACGTTCTTTGTCTTGGTTACGACCCTGGTCACGTTCTTTGTCTTGGTTACGACCCTGGTCACGTTCTTTGTCTTGGTTACGACCCTGGTC
>SDVV010009605.1:0-16630 GCA_016164225.1 Gammarus roeselii | reverse complement strand
CGAGGGGAGAGCAGAGGTTCCAGGATTCAGAGGGGCCTCTATAGGGTCCCACAGTTTCTCAAAAGGCTCCCAAAGGGTCTCAAGGGTGTCCCAAAGGGGCCCAGAAAGATCCAAGTGGACCACCCCAAATCCACCTGGTCTCCCAAGTCCCCCGGGTTCCCGAAACCCCGGGTCCCCGAGTCCCGCGGATCTCACGAGTACCTCCTCTCCCTGGGTCACCTTGTCTCTACCAACCTCGATGCATATAATAAAAATAACCAATGCAAAATATATCACCACGAAAAAAGGGCAGAGAAAAATAATAGAGCCCAAGCAAAAAGAAATACTAAAATACTAAAATAAAGTGTTAATGATCTATAAAATGAATAATCATCCATCCACCCCAATAGTAGATACGCACGCCAGTGCGTACAGATGGTATAGTCGAACCGAGTACAATGTTTACACCTTCACATATCAGGTCAATTTCAACACTAGCACAAGGTTTACAGCAACGCAAATTAGGTCAATTACAAAACTTACTTGTGGTCCGCGTACACACCGGCACGCAGGGACTCAGGAAACGAAGACACTCATACAAAGGTTTACCTACAGATACTCACTCAACTACACTAGCATTATTTCAGCGAACAAGATTTCGCCTCGTGAAAAGGAAAGAAAGGAAGAGAAAGGAGGAGGGCAGAGATCCCTCGGGCTTCAAGGAGTCTTAGACGGGTCCCAAAAGGTCTCAAGGGTCCCCGTAAGGTTTCAGGAGGTCCGCCAAGTCTCCCGGTCCCTCCTCGTCGCTCAGCAACTCGACTTGGCTCAACTCGTCTCGGCACACCTCGACCAACCTCGACGCAATGAGGCTGGTTGCACGGTTTTGTTGAAATAACTATTTAGATTGTTGAGATCACATGCTTTCATTGTTTTAGGGGGCGCGTTTTACAGCGTGGAGAGTGGGGGGAGAGGGCGTGGTCTCTTTGGCGCCAAGGAAGGAGGACCCTAGGGGGTTCCCTCGTCTTATCCCGTCTCGGCTCGCCCCAACTCGTCGCCCAGCCAAGTTGACTTGCCTCAACTCGTCTCGACACGCCTTGATCCGCATCGTCTCATCTCTCTCTGCGCAAGTATTCCGTGGACTGAAATACCTAGTTTTCCTACTCAAGCATTGCATATACACATTGTTTCAGTAGATTGGGTTTGCAGCGTGGGGAGGGGGGTGGGGAAGAGGTCCTTAGGGTCCCGGAGGGTCCCAAAGGGGTTCCAAAGGGCCCCAGACGGGTTCATCGAATCTCTCGGATTTCCCGAACCCCTCGTATCTCCCGAGTACCACACGTCACTTCATCTCACCAGTCATGACTCGTCCTCACCACACACGGTGTCATGGCATGCTATCAAAGACTTTCACACTTTAAGGTCTAAATCAGCATCACTTACCACAGAGTCGCCGGAACGCCTAGCTGGGCTCGAACATTTATTATGCGCCAGAGAGAGTGCAAATTCTCCCACCGTAGGTTGGACTAGACTAACGCAACACGTAGTCCAACTTAGGACCCATGCGGTCGTCTAACGGTGCATGATTAAATAAAAAATTGAAAATTGATCGCCATGGAAAAAGGCACCAATAAATTATAGTGTCACTGAAGGAATAAATAATGAAATGCTAAACATAAGTGTTGATGATTATAAGTGTAAAATAACCATAGATGTTAGAACACAATCATATGTAAATTGGTTAACCATCTACTATTGTTACCTTTGTGAAAAATTAATTGTTTCGTCTATCAGAGCGGCTGCACCCACGCTTCGCCAGGCGGGTCATAGCCTTGTACCTACGCACGTCGTGAAATGCATGCATTTGATGATCATGAAATCTTGCTACAAACCGTGAAGTCTACTATTACAGTAACGCTCGAAACTAAACCTGTAAAGTCTACTAATACAGTAACGCTCGAAACTAAACCTGTAAAGTCTACTATTACAGTAACGCTCGAAACTAAACAGTTAAAGTCTACTAATACAGTAATCTAGACAAGCAATGAACTTGAACTGAATCCGCCCTAATGCCCGCATTGTGCCAATGACTTATAAATTAATGCATGATTTAAACACATGAATGAATTAATGCACGATTTAAACACACGTAATTATGATGTAAAATTGGCTGCAACGCACCTACTGTCCAACGACTTTTCGATCGTAAATAATGTCGGTGCAAAATAAGTTTGGGTTGCAAAGAAATCTTTTCTAACTGTCAATGGAAAGAGTTTCAGCGATGATTGAAATCCCGGTTAAAATTCAGATAGTATGTAAATCCAACGAAAACATTTATTGTTGAGAAATAGGTTCAATAGCTTTCGGTCCAATGCATTTCACTTTGATTTGTTCCAGGCTATTAGCTCTCTATGGCAGTACTCAATCATGATTTTGGAACCTAAATTATTCGGGTGGAACAGCTTTCGGCCCTAAACGCTACCAGGGGAACCACAGCGTCGACTGTTTCGGTCTTAGAAACTTCGGTGGTAAGGAGGCATAAACCAAAATATCAGTATTTTTTTGTCTTTTCAGTTCCTAGAGGTGCGGTTTATATGCAGCAGCTTTTCAAAATAGCTGCGGCTCTATCCTCCCAGGGGAAGCTGGTACACAGTCTCATGCTAATTTTTGCTGTATCCGGTCTCAAAGGCAATTCTATATTCCATATATATACTCCCAGCAGCAGTTGGTCCAAATGGTTACGATGCTATCACAGGCAGCAGAGACACGCTGTTCCATGCAAATTTTTGCTTTTTTTTAGAACACGTAGCTATTCTATACACCCTGCAGCAGTTGGCCAAATGCACTTTTAATGACATGCCTTCTTCAGTGGCAGGGAAAGCAAGAGAAGCCGGGGCGCCTGGTTGCTGATAGGACTTGTTCACCATTTCCCAAGATAATTTATTCTCCACACCAATTCTTTACAACGCAATTTTTTTAAACCCTACATTATTCGCATGATTTTTTATTTCTCAAATATTTCATCTTACTGTTTCATGACGAGCATGCTTTGAAGAATATTACAATTCAAAGGCCCACAAACCTACAACATTTTGATGTCATGAATAATTTCAGGCGAGGCAATTTCAACGAGGCATAAGCGCGGCCTGCAAAATGTGAATTAGCTCGGTTCTTCCATCCCATTGTAATTAGAAACGAGTCTTGTGATAAGAGTTTTGCTAAAGGTTTAATTGAGATTACATAAATGAAACCATATTGAAACCGATACTTGGATATCCAGAGAACATCTCATGTTCGTTCATTTGAAACTTCAATTCCAAGTGATAAGCTTCAATGTTCTTTCCAGATTAGTTACCTACTCACTCATGAGCCCGTAGATGATACAAGAGCATCACCTGGAGTAAAATTGTATCCGGAAGCAATGCAGAACACTTGTCCCCATCAACACTAACCAATATCTGTACTGTAGTATGGGTACTTTTCATAATTCATGCTGCCACTCGTGTTTGAGTTACCTAAACGGAATTAAGATTTTCACTTTCCTCAAAATTTTGTTGCCAGCCTCGGCACGTACTGTGGTTCGTTCATAAACAACAATCACACAGTGGCTCGGTAATATCAGACATATGAAAACACCGCAATAAACCTACCTACTGAGCTGCAGAACGAATATACAAAATAGCAAAAGAAGTATAGTAAGAAATAATTGTTATTGCTGCGAACAAAGTATAAATGGTAAGCTATTGCCAAACAAAAAGCCCAACTACAAATTCTCAGTGTTTGTGAAGTTCAAGAGCGCGCGAGTCTGGCCGGTCAAGGACCGCAACAAATGCAACCGTTCCTCACGACTGCCAACGGCTAACTGACACGAGTACTCTGCCGACCCTGCTGGCAGCAGAGGCTGCTACTCTGGCGCTGCCCAACAAGATAAAATCTCATAACACGAGACAGACATGTAGGAACGTTGCTAGAGAAGGCTTCACTGACTGATAACTGTAGGGTAGGGGCATCGGTCATCTGCTGGCTCATTGTTGGCACATTGTTTGAATTGTAATCCAAAGTGCATGAAGATTATCTGTTTCAGGAGTGGTCTACCTGTTTCAGAGGTAGACATCTATTTCAGGAGGGGACTATATGTTTCAGGAGGGGACTATATGTTCCAGGAAGGGACTATATGTTATGGGAGTGGACTATCTATCTCAGGGGTGGACTATGTATTCCAGGGGTGGACTATGTATTCCAGGGGTGGACTATGTATTTCAGGGATGGACTATCTATTTCAAGAGTGGACTATCTATTTCAGGGGTGGACTATCTATTTCAGGGGGGGACTATCTTTTCAGGCGTGGACTATCTTTTCAGGCGTGGACTATCTATTTCAGGGGTTGACTATCTGTTTCAGTAGTGAACTACCTGTTTCAGATGTGCACATCTTTTTCGGGGATAGACTTCCTGTTTCAGGGATTGACTATCTGTTTCAGGGATGGACTTTCTGTTTCAGGAGTGGGCTACCTGTTTCAGGGGTGGACTATGTTTCAGGGATGGATTATCTGGTTCAGGGGTGGGCTACCTGTTTCAGAGGTAGACTATCTGTTTCGGAAAGATGGGTTTCGTGCAATATCCATTCCTTTAGTTGACTTAACGTAAAGAAATGGATATTACACGTTAAAGTTAATAAAATTTAGATTTATTTCACAGTCACTTCATAAATGAATGGTTTCCCATTTGGAGAAATTGCTGCCTCAGCAACTGTATGTTGTGTTCACGCACCACTATTCGATATTTTCCATTTCAATCTCCAAGATTATTATTAAATTTCATCAAATTTTTTGGAAGAATGAATAAACTGCAGACTTTAAAATGTTCAAGGAAATTCTACATACCAATGATAGATCACTTCAATAGTACCCAGCCGCACTTAATGACCATGCTTAATGCATGGTCATTGATAGTGCCTATTATCCCGACCACCGAGCACGGCTAGCTCAAATCATAACCAGAATAACATTAGTTTATTCTTCATCCTACGCTCTCGGTGATGGACGTATTTATGAAATCAAAGTAATCGGATGGCAAATACCTTCTTATCGGAATTGACACGAAGAAAGTTTAAAGGGTGAGAGTATGCAAAAAAAAAAGTTTTATGTAATGTAGATGTAAGAAACAGAGATACAGTAAAAATTTGCAATCGAATGAAAGCACTGTGTTGATGATACCACCTCATGAAAATGGAGGTTTTCCACGTCAAAAACTGATCCTCTTCACATTTTCTTAAGACACGCAGCTATGACGTCACAAACCACAAACTTCGAGAGAAGTATCTTGAGAACCGTTCGTTCTATCGTTTTCAAATTTCAATGTTTCTTTATGTGGCTCAGAGCTACATTATATCATTCGTGCCAACATGATACGGAGGGCTTTAAAGACTTTAATGGTGACGAACTTAAGATTCCATTCGGTCCAGAGCGCCCGCAAACTGTTGCGGTTCGTCCCAACGTTCAAACTTAGTCTCCTCGAATATTAAGATTAACTAAATCTAGAAGGTTGTGCAATTGAGAACTGTTGTAATGTACAGTTCCTGGAAGGTCATGGATACCCTGCATGCTGTTTCGTATTCGTGTTACGAAGAAATGCGAATAGTCGCGACAACATTCACAGTTCAGTGAACAGGACGAGTTGCAGTTGGAGTGCAGAAATGAGGTTTCCATTCTTCTTGCAAAAATTAGATCTCCAGTCCTATAAAGAATTAAGATTTCCAATTTTGAATTCGATCACCCAGTTTAGATGTTTGTATCCGTAAATAGGCTGATGAGAGTTCAAGGCATTTTGGCCGAAGAGTCTATGAAGCCATTGCCTGTAGTCAGAAATTGAGATGAAAATTCGATTCGGCACCGCACGCTCGTTAACGAAATTTCGCGATATGTACGGCAGCGAGCATTTATTCGTTTATCATTTAAAACTAATTGAAATCTTCAATGTCCATTTTCCGCTCCTTATTTGAACTCATCGGGAATTTTCTTCATATTATCCATTAAGAGGCTTTGTCCACACATATTACCGTAAGAAAATATGCTATATGAAGTTAAAATTCCACGGCGGGAAAGACGAATTTGTTTTTTTCCGGTTACAGACGAACCCTTAAGATATTATATAGTAATTCAAACGGAAGAGTTTTAGTTCAAATTTATCGTTGTATTGATTGAATGAATTATGATTTCATCATTGGTACAACTCCAGCCCTTCACCGCATGTTGATCTCACGTCACTGGAGTAGGCTCTAGGCTGGCTTAGGATGTATTGGATTGGATGTTATTCCATTAGATCTTGCAAAAGCATGTTTGTTCGTAGTCGAGGCAAGGTCATAGTCGTTTGAATTACTGTGCATGAAATATAAATAATCCTTCAAGGATGCCCATTCCCTTGTAATCGGCTGGCTGCCCCCGGAGCCTCTCGATTGAGGTTGTTGTGAAATGCTGAGGTTGAAGTGAAGTGTTGACGTATCGTGAGGTTGAAGTGTAGTGTTGACGTATCGTGAGGTTGAAATAGAATGTTGACGTATATATAACAACAATTACAGTTATATTAAAGCCAATACAATTTTAAAACACGATTTTTTTTAGGTTTTTTGCCTTTTCGAAATAAGAGCCGAGTCGAAATCAATACAAGTAAATTATAGAACAGATGCAATGTTATTCTGCCTGCCTTTGTCGGAGAACATAGGCCTTTTCTGACGACCCTTTGCAGAGTATTATATATTTTAATTTTCTCTGAAGAATCGGCAATTAATAGAAATTTGAAAAATATGTGCATAATATTTTGGAGACAACGTTTGTTTCATGTGTATTAACTATAAGACCTCCTTTTGCCTTAGGCATATGCATTTAAGTAATGTAAAATATGTGAGCGATGTTCAGAGCAAACCCTGAGGCAAACGAATACTCTATCCATATATTGTAAAAAAAAAGATCGGACATAACTGGGAAAATGTGATCCCTGACTCCAAAACATCCAGGAGGTGAAGTTGCTTAATCAACACATTCAGACATCGGTCTGGAAAGCAGGCACCACAGATAACCTTTAAGGTGTTAGGAATTGAAAAAGCTGAAGCCTCTCTAAATTTTACTCAGATGCCTAATTCCCTCCTAAAATAGTCTGGCATGTTTTTTTTCATATTTGCTGTAGACGATTAAATAATTGTGGCCCTATCACTATACATTTCCCTGGCAACGGCTGCAGCGCGATGCTGTAACCAAGCAACGGCGCGTCTTGCGTCCCTAGCAACGGTGGTCGGATTGCAAGACTACGAGGAAAGCACCACGCGGTATTGGCGTCTAGGCTGGGAAGAGGTAGTTGATGAAGCAGGCAATTGTGCGCAGATCATTCTAGACAGACGACAGAATGACATTTTCTCATACGATTCTTTTCCATTTACGGCAATTTGAACATTAAATTGTTAAACTATTAAAATATCAAACGCATCAACTGTACTAATCAGACTATTAGAAACATTTGCAAGCCAGGGTCAACGTTATCACCTGCTGAAAAGAACTTCGAAAGGTAAGAGCGACGTCCTTTTCAGTGCCTAAAGGAATTCAGATTGAACTCTCTTGTCGATGCGTTTGTGATGCAATATCCTCTTAGGTAGCGGCTGTTTATACGCCCCACGGACAGCTGGTAAACGCTATATTCAACGGTTGCGGCTGTTTATATGCCCCACGGACAGCTGGTAAACTCTATATTCGACGGCTGCGGCTGTTTATATGCCCCACGGACAGCTGGTAAATGCTATATTCGATGGTTGCGGCTGTTTATATGCCCCACGGACAGCTGGTAAACGTTATATCCGATGTTAGCGGCTGTTTATATGCCCCACGGACAGCTGGTAAACGCTATATCAGACGGTAGCGACTGTTCATACGCCCCACTGACAGCTGTCAAACGCTATATCCGGCGGTATTTTTGTTGTCTAGATTTCAAGGCAATTCTTTTTCCCAGCTCCTCCAGTTTAGGTTGCGTGATGTCATCTAGAATGCAATTGTATGGTTCTTGCTACTCAGGCTAGGACGAGAGAGCAGAACTGCCGTGCTTTGAACACATTGATGGATACCCGTGCTTGTAACACCATTGATGGATGCTCGTGCTTGTAACACCATTGATGGTTGCCCGTGCTTGTAACACCATTGATGGATGCCCGTGCTTGTAACACCATTGATGGATGCCCGTGCTTGTAACACCATCGATGGATGCCCGTGCTTGTAACACAATTGATGGATGCCCGTGCTTGCAACACCATCGATGGATGCCCGTGCTTGTCACACCATTGATGGATGCCCGTGCTTGTAACACCATCGATGGATGCCCGTGCTTGTAACACCATCGATGGATGCCCGTGCTTGTAATACAATTGATGGATGCCCGTGCTTGTAACACCATTTATAGATGCCCGTGCTTGTAACACCATTGATGGATGCCCGTGCTTGTAACACCATTGATGGATGCCCGTGCTTGTAACACCATTGATGGATGCCCGTGCTTGTAACACCATTGATGGATGCCCGTGCTTGTAACACCATTGATGGATGCCCGTGCTTGTAACACCATTGATGGATGCCCGTGCTTGTAACACCATTGATGTATGCCTATGCTTGTAACACCATTGATGGATGCCCGTGCTTGTCACACCATTGATAGATCACGGTAACAGCTTTGATGGAGGACGTTAATGACAGTCTACCATGCTGGAGCGACTGGAATGTAAAACGATGGCAAATACAGTGATAGGTGTGAACAAGGCAATGGAGTGATGATGAAAGTGGTTAGGGAGTTGGGGTAAAACAATATTGGGAAAAGTAACGTAGTAAAATCCATTATGGTTTGGCTAAACCCGAATAATCCAACTTCACTTTCTCCAGTGGATTTCTACTACAGTGAAAATTTTCTAACGGTATTAGATTTGGGCAGAGCTTCCTTGTGAATAATTTCGAATAAATTTCCGATGAGTTCAAATATCGAGAGGAAAATGGTCATTGAAGATTTTGTCGTGATCTTCTATCGTTGACAAAATTTCTTCCGCTACTGTACCCATGCAGTTACATTCTCAGACTATTTGTCGAAAATTTATAAGCAGAAATTTGACAAAATAATGAAAAAACTTTTATGGATACTAATTCTAGCCCGAACGTGGGGATAATGCTGTGAGGGTGTGAGGCGTTGTGAGGATAATGCTGTCAGGGTGTGAGGTGTTGTGAGGATAATGCTGTCAGGGTGTGAGGTGTTGTGGAAATAATGTTGTGAGGGGGTGAGGTGTTGTGAGGATAATGCTGTCAGGGTGTGAGGTGTTGTGAGGATAATGCTGTCAGGGTGTGAGGTGTTGTGGGGATAATGCTGTGAGGGTGTGAGGTGTTGTGAGGATAATGCTGTCAGGGTGTGAGGTGTTGTGAGGATAATGCTGTCAGGGTGTGAGATGTTGTGGGGATAAGGCTGTCAGGATGTGAGGTGTTGTGGGGATAAGGCTGTCAGGGTGTGAAATGTTGTGGGAATAAGGCTGTCAGGGTGTGAAGTGTTGTGGGGATAATGCTGTCAGGGTGTGAGGTGTTGTGGGGAAAATGCTGTGAGGGTGTGAGGTGTTATGAGGATGATGCTGTCAGGGTGTGAGGTGTTGTGAGGATGATGCTGTCAGGGTGTGAGGTGTTGTGGGGATAATGCTGTGAGGGTGTGAGGTGTTGTGAGGATGATGCTGTCAGGGTGTGAGGTGTTGTGAGGATGATGCTGTCAGGGTGTGAGGTGGTGTGGGGATAATGCTGTGAGGGTGTGAGGTGTTGTGAGGATGATGCTGTCAAGGTGTGAGGTGTTGTGAGGTTTATGCTGTCAGGGTGTGAGGTGTTGTGGAAATAATGTTGTGAGGGGGTGAGGCGTTGTGAGGATAATGCTGTCAGGGTGTGAGGTGTTGTGGGGATAATGCTGTCAGAGTGTGAGGTGTTGTGGGGATAAGGCTGTCAGGGTGTGAGGTGTTGTGGGGATAAGGCTGTCAGGGTGTGAGATGTTGTGGGAATAAGGCAGTCAGGGTGTGAAGTGTTGTGGGGATAATGCTGTCAGGGTGTGAGGTGTTGTGGGGATAATGTTGTGAGGGTGTAAGGTGTTGTGGGGATAATGCTGTGAGGGTGTGAGGTGTTGTGAGGATGATGCTGTCAAGGTGTGAGGTGTTGAGAGGATAATGCTGTCAGTATGTGAGGTGTTGTGGGGATAATGCTGTGAGGGTGTGAGGTATTGTGAGGATGATGCTGTCAGGGTGTGAGGTGTTGTGGGAATAATGCTGTGAGGGTGTGAGGTGTTGGGGGGATAATGCTGTCAGGGTGTGAGGTGCTACACCCTGTCACAACAGGGGGTGACAAGATGGTTGTGTATACAGGTGGTAGCAAGGAGGTATAGTACAGAGGTGATAGCGGAGAGGTATAGTAGAGGTGATAGCGAGGAGGTATAGTATAGAGGTGATAGCGAGATGGTATAGTATAAAGGTGGTAGTAAAGAGGTACAGTATAGAGGTGGTAGCAAGGAGGTACAGTATAGAGGTGGTAGCGAGGAGGTATAGTAGAGGTGGTAGCAAGGAGGTATAGTATAGAGGTGATAGGAAGGAGGTATAGTATGACGATGGTGACGAGGAGGCATAGTAGAGATGGTAGCGAGGAGGCATAGTAGAGGTGGTAGCGAGGAGGTATAGTAGAGGCGGTAGCAAGGAGGTATAGTATAGAGGTGGTAGCAAGGAGGTATAGTATAGAGGTGGTAGCGAGGAGGTATAGTAGAGGTGGTAGCGAGGAGGTATACTAGAGGAGGTAGCGAGGAGGCATAGTAGAGGTGGTAGCGAGGAGGCATAGTAGAGGTGGTAGCGAGGAGGTATAGTAGAGGTGGTTGCGAGGAGGTATATTAGAGGTGGTAGCGAAGAGGTATAGTAAAGGTGGTAGCGAGGAGGTACAGTAGAGGTGGTAGCGAGGAGGTACAGTAGAGGTGGAAGCGAGGAGGTACAGTAGAGGTGGTAGCGAGGAGGTACAATAAAGGTGGTAGCAAGGAGGTACAGTAGAGGTGGTAGCGAGGAGGTATAGTAGAGATGGTAGCGAGGAGGTATAGTAGAGGTGGGACGAAGAGGTATAGACCAAGACCAGGTGTGCTGCCCACTTTCAATTCAGGCCTGCTCCGAAGCTATGCCGTCCAATGCCTAAATTACGAGTGATTTCAAATTATGAGTGATGTGGACAGAAAATTTATAGATTGGAGGGAAGGAAATGCTAGGAATAAAAAGCTCACAACTTTCGAAGAAAAGTGATGAGGGTGGGGAGGCATGCTTCGTGTGGCGGGTCAAACGAGTGATGTCAAATAATGACTTCAAAAATCAATGGGATCTCTCAAAAGCATAAAAGGAACTGCCATACAGTAGATTTTCTTTACCAGGTGTATGGCGGAGCAACGATGTACAGTAGCGAGCAAAAATTCGTTCATGGTTAGTCTTTAACTGAAAAAACCAACCCGACATTTCCCTCGTGGAATTCAACTTTACATGGAAATTTCATACGGTTTTATGTCTGGACAGACATAATTATTTAAATTGCCAATGGACTCAAAAATCGAGCGGTAATTGATAAAAGATTTCACTAAATCTGTAGTCACAAGCGAATTTTGTTTCACTATTTTACAGTAGCGAAAGAAAATTCGTGTATGATTAAAGATTATGAGAAATCTTCAAACCATTAACCGCTCGAGATTTGAACTTGTAAATTTAATTGAAAACATCCATCAAGAATGTTAGTCCAGGTACAGTACCGTAAGAAATTTCTACCTGAAGTTGAATTCTTCGCAAGAAATGTCTAGTTTGTTTTCTTGGTGATAGACTAACCATAGACTAATTTTCTTTCGCTACTGTACACTGGCAAAATAACATTTGTTTACTGTTGGTCTACAACCGATGAAACAACTTCAACTTTTCTCACGTTGAATGTATTTTTAAATGGAATTTTCTTACGGTGTTATATCGAGATAAAACATTTCAATAAATAATCTACATTAAAATTTAGTTGAGTTCAAATATCAAGCGGAAAATAATCATTGAAGATTCACTACTCCGTAGATGACTGCCTATGCCTCACTTCTGTGCCTAACAATGTCCTGTAGACTGTACAAAGCAGAATACTCTATATTCACTACTCTGTAAATGACTGTCTATGCCTCACTTCTGTGCCAAACAATGTCATGTAGACTGTACAAAGCAGAAAACTCTATATCCACTACTCTGTGCATGACTTTCTATGTCTCACTTCTGGGCCAAACAACGTCCTGTAGACAGTACAAAGCAGAATACTCTGTATTTATAGAGCAAGTTCAATTTCTCCATCAAATTCATATTAGGAAATCTATAAAGTATCTTGAGTTTGAAACGCCTACACGCTTGCAGTGCACAACATTGCTTGCACGGTTGCAGTGCACAACATTGCTTGCACGGTTGCAGTGTTCAGCCCTACCTACTCGCCTGCAGTGCACAACATTGCCTCCACGGTTGCAGTGCCCAGCATTGCCTGCACGGTTGCAGTCCATAACACTGCCTACTCGCTTGCAGTGTACAACATTGCCTGCACGGTTGCAGTGCACAACATTCCCTGCACGGTTGCAGTGCACAATATTGCCTGCACGGTTGCAGTGCACAATATTGCCTGCACGGTTGCAGTGCACAACATTGCCTGCACGGTTGCAGTGCACAACACTGCTTACTCGCCTGCAGTGCTCAGCCCTACTTACTCGCCTGCAGTGCACAACATTGCCTGCACGGTTGCAGTGCACAATATTGCCTTCACGGTTGCAGTGCACAGCATTGCCTGCATGGTTGCAGTGCAAAGCATTGCCTTCACGGTTGCAGTGCACAACATTGCCTTGCGGTTGCAGTGCACAACATTGCCTGCACGGTTGCAGTGCACAGCATTGCCTTCACGGTTGCAGTGCACAGCATTGCCTTCACGGTTGCAGTGCACAACATTGCCTTGCGGTTGCAGTGCACAACATTGCCTTAGGGTTGCAGTGCACAACATTGCCTGCATGGTTGCAGTGCACAGCATTGCCTTACGGTTGCAGTGCGCAACATTGCCTGCGCGGATGCAGCACACAGTATTGCCTGCACGGTTGCAGTGCACAACATTGCCTTACGGTTGCAGTACACATCATTGCCTACACGGTTGAAGTGCACAACATTGCCTAACTGTCGCAGTGCACAACATTGCCAGCACGGTTGCAGTGCACAGCATTGCCTGCACGGTCGCAGTGCACAGCTTTGCCTGTACGGTTGCAGTACACAACATTGCCTGCACGGTTGCAGTGCACAGTATTGCCTGCAAGGTTGCAGTGCACAGCATTGCCTTACGGTTGCAGTGCACAACATTGCCTGCGCGGATGCAGCACACAGCATTGCCTGCACGGTTGCAGTGCACAGTATTGCCTGCACGGTTGCAGTGCACAACATTGGCTGTATGGTTGCAGTGCACAACATTGCCTTACGGTTGCAGTACACAGCGTTGTCTGCACGGTTGTAGTGCACAGCATTGCATTCCGGTTGCAGTGCACAACATTGCCTGCACGGTTGCAGTGCACAGCATTGCCTTCACGGTTGCAGTGCACAACATTGCCTGCACGATTGCATTGCACAACATTGCCTTACGGTTGCAGTACACAGCGTTGTCTGCACGGTTGCAGTGCACAGCATTGCCTTCACGGTTGCAGTGCACAACATTGCCTGCACGATTGCAGTGCACAACACTTCCCACACGCTTGCAGTACGCAAGACTGCCTATTCGCCTGCAGTGCACAACATTGCCTGCATGGTTGCAGCGTACAACATTGCCTGCACGGTTGCAGTGCACAACATTGCCTGCACGGTTGCAGGGCACAGCATTGCCTGCACGGTTGCAGTGCACAACATTGCCTTCACGGTTGCAGTGCACAACATTGCCTGCACGGTTGCAAGGCACAACATTGCTTTACGGTTGCAGTAAACAGCATTGCCTTACGGTTGCAGTACACAACATTGCCTGCACGGTTGCAGCGCACAGCATTGCCTTACAGTTGCAGTGCACAACATTGCCTGCACGGTGGCAGTGCACAACATTGCCTGCGCGGTCGCAGTGCACAGCACTGCCTGCACGTTTGCAGTGCACAGCATTGCCTGCACGGCGGTAACAGTACACACCACTGCCGACTCGCCTGCAGTGCACAACATTTCCTGCACAGTCGCAGTGCACAGCATTGCCTGCACAGTTGCAGTACACAACACTGCCTACTCGCCTGCAGTGCACAATATTGCTTGCACGGTTACAGTGGACAGGACTCTATGCGCGCCTGCAGTGCACAACACTGCCTACTCGCCCACACTGCACAACATTGCCTGCGCGGTTGCAGTGCACAACACTGCCCACACGCTTGCAAAACACTGCCTGGACGATTGCAGTTTACAGCAGTGCCTACACGCTTCCAGTGCACAGCAGTACTTACACGCTTCCAGTGCACAGCAGTGCCTACACGCTTCCAGTGCATAACACGTCCTACTTGCTTGTAGTGCACAACACGGCCTATTCGCTTGCCGTGTTCAACACGGCCTACTCGCATGCCGTGTTCAACACGGCCTACACGCTGCTCACTTTACATTGGAAATGAATACGTCCCGTGTTATACTATTAATACCGGTGCATCCTCCAAATTCTTGCAAATAGACCGCAACCTTCGATCGGCCAAATGCAGTATTAAGATGCAGGGTTACTTTACTCTGTCAGACTTCTGCAAGGACGTGTTGGACACGATACTCTGAGAAGGCACCTCCTTACTCGATTGAGGATAACACTGACCGTAATGCTATTCAAGATGCCTTGTACCGTATTAAACAGCACCCTTCCCCTTCTCTGTTCTCTCTTGAACAGCACCTTTCCCCTTCTCTGTTACCGCTTAAGCCGCACCCTTCCTCTTTGCTGTTCCCAATGCAACAGCCTCCTTCCCCTTCGCTTGTCTCGCTTAAACAGACCCTTCCCCATCTCTGTTCTCGCTTAAATAGCACCTTTCCCCTTCTCTGATCTCGCTTAAGCAGCACCCTTCCTCTTTGCTGTTCGCAATGAAACAACACCCTTACCCTTCTCTGTTTTCGCTTAAATAGCACCCTTCCCCTTATTTGTTCTCGCATAAACAGCACCCTTCCCATTCGCTGTTCTCGCTTAAGCAGTAGTCGTCCTCTTCTCTGTTCTCGCCTAAACTGCACCCTTCCCCCTCTTTGTTCTCGCTTAAACAGCACCCTTCCCCTTCTTTGCTCTCGCTTTAACAGCTTCCTTCCGTTTCGCTGTCCTCGCTTAAACAGCAGTCTTCCCCTTCTCTGTTCTCGCTTAAACAGCATCCTTCCTTCTCTGTTCTCACTTAAACAGCACCCTTCCTCTTTGCTGTTCTCCATGAAACAGCACCCATCCCCTTTGTCCACGCTTAAACAGCACCTTCCCTTTCTTTGTTCTCGCTCAAACTGCACCCTTCCCCTTCTCTGTTCTCACTTAAACAGCACCCTTCCCTTTTCTGTTCTCGCTTAAACAGCACCCTTCCTCTTTGCTGTTCTCAATGAAACAGCACCCTTCCCCTTCTCTGTTCTCACTCAAACAGAACCCTTCACTTTCTTTGTTCTCGCTTGAACAGAACCCTTCCCCTTCGCTGTTCTCGCTTAAAAAGCACCCTTCCTCTTTGCTGTTCTCGCTTAAACAGCACCCTTCTTCTTTGCTGTCTTTGCTTAAACAGCACCCTTCATTTTCGCTGTTCTAATTTAAACAGTAGTGTTCCTCTTTGTTGTTCTTGCTTAGACAGCATCCTTCATTTTGGTGTTCTCGCTTAAACAGCACCCTTCCTCTTCGCTGTCCTCGCTTAAACAGCCCCCTTCTCTTTCGCAGTCCTCGCTTAAACAGCACCCTTCCCCTTTGCTGTCCTCGCTTAAACAGCAACCTTCCCCCTCGCTATTCTCCTATAAACAGAAGCTTTCCTCTCCGCTGTTCTCGCGCAAGCAGCACTTTTCCCCTCGCTGTTTTGGCTCGAACAGCATCCTTCCCTTTGCTGTTCTCGCTCAAACAGCACTTTTCCCCTTCGCAGCTCTCACGTCTCCAAACAGTGAGGCCCTTCCCTTTTGCAGTTCTCGCGTCTTCGAACGATGGGGCCCTTCCCTTTTGCAGTTCTCGCGTCTCCAAACAGTGAGGCCCTTCCCTTTTGCAGTTCTCGCGTATACGAGCAGTGAGGTCCTTCCCTTTTGCAGTTCTCGCGTCTACAAACAGTGAGGCCCTTCCCTTTTGCAGTTCTCGCGTCTACGAGCAGGAGGGCCCTTCTCTTCCGCAGTTTTGGGGTGGATGGATGCTTATTCATTTTATAGATCATTAACACTTTATTTTAGTATTTTATCATTTCTTCTTGCTTGGGCTCTATTATTTTTCTCTGCCCTTTTTTCATGGTGATAAATTTTGAATTTTATCATTATTATTATATGTATCGAGGTTGGTTGAGAGGAGGTGACCCAGGGAGAGGAGGTACTCGTGGGATCCGCGGGACTCGAGGACCCGGGGTTTCGGGAACCCGGGGGACTTGGGAGACCAGGTGGATTTGGGGTGGTCCACTTGGAT
>SDVV010009604.1:0-16630 GCA_016164225.1 Gammarus roeselii | reverse complement strand
GCTAAATTAACAAGCGAGCTATGTTATAATAGATTGATGTTCTTATAAAACCTCAACAAATGTTTATAGTAATATTCATTTATTTTTCTGATTTAATTCTTGTTGGGACGTGTACTGTTTTGAACATTCATTTCGCGCAGTCAACGCTCAGTCTGCACTGTACTGTATCATACGTCTGACCGAGTGCAGAGTAAGACAACATGCACTGCGGTGCCCTGCCACCATCACATGCCTGGCCTAGCTAGCTAGCTCGCACAGCCAGTCTCTCACCAGCCACCGAGCAGGCAGGGTGCCAACGGCCCTGCAGGGGTCGCCCCCTTACCCATAGGGCACCCCGGAACACACCATCCTTCACGCCGATATGAAGCACGCTAACTCAACCGTCTCCACAATCATCCGGAGTGACTTATTCCTTCTTCCGAGTTGTCCCTGGAGTTCCTTCATCGTCTACGACTGCTCACCGCGGAACACCTAGCGCTCATTGTTCCCACGCTCTTCGCATCTACCAACAGATGTCCACCGCCGCATCTCATCGTGCAATCTCGCCAACCTATCGTCACCGCGGTACATCTCATTCCGCACGTCAAGTGTGCTTCGAGCACCGCTGTACATCTCATTCCGCACGTCAAGTGTGCTTCGAGCACCGCTGCACATCTCATTCCGCACGCCAAGTGTGCTTCGAGCAACGCGCCACTTCGCGCACCGCAACGCCGCGTCTCATCAACCACGTGTGCCCTTAGGTCGCACTAACCTCAAGACAGTTCAGCTGTACGTCGAGTTCATCCGATTCAGTGCGCCAACCGAGTCGTCGAGTTGTTAGCTCTACAGTGTAGCAAGGCAAAACCTCACCATTCCGTAAGTCCCGGTATCGGATGTTCCTGGTGTCATGAAACCGCGGGATTCCGTGCCGTGTGATTTGGGACGGGTCTATAAATGGCTATTACCATTAATTTCATTCATTTGTTTGTTATATTGTCAACCGTAACTCTTGTTATTCATCCATGTATCATTAGCTACGTCACGGTCCATGTTAGCACCGTCATCATTCTCAATCTTAGCATAAACCTTGCGTTCTTGTAATATATGTAAAAATGTATCTCTCTATCACTCCCCCTGCACCTCGTCGCATCTCTCTCTAGGATTAAAGATAGGCAAACACCCGCCGTCGATCAAAATGGAGTCAGATAAGGAAACTACTCAATGCGATTCATTGTACTTACACACATTGAATCGCGCGGTTCGCGCAAAGTTTCGCTCGTTTCAATTCTGTGGCCGATCAATTTATAACTGCCGTTCCGTAACCTTGAAAGCTCAACGGTCAGTCTAGCGCTGAATCCGTGCCTAGAGATTGTGAGGACGGCAGGAGATCAATTCAGGCCGTTCAATTAATGATTTTTAACTTAGCTCAATTATTATTAATCAATCTACTAGCAAATTCGATGCCCTTATTTTATCTTTCAAACTAGTTTATTTTTTTGCAATGCGATACTCGTATTTCTCAATCGTTCAAACATTCCAATCTCATTTTTTTGTTCATTATAACAATCAATTATTGAACAATCAACGTCAATCATCCCTGATCATTCAATTATTCTCAACAATTTAATCTTTTTACAATCAGTTCATTATTCAACTCGCAAACATCGAATTAAGCACAACTGGTAAAAACCACAAGCGTCAATGAGAACGGAAACTGCGTTACCAACATTAGATCATCGTTCCCCAGAGAGTGCGCTCAAGCCTATCATCAAACACTACTAATAACTTCCACTTAGATTTGACTGATTATGTGTTGAAGTAAACACTTCGAAGTTTCTTAATCTTTATTCACAATCAAAGGTCTAGTAAGAAGTTTCAAATGAGTTCTTTTCACTAGATACGGTTAGAGTAACTAGCTATTTGAGTAGTCAGAGTGATAGCGGCAAGATTGGAGAATTCGAGGATGCTACAAGTGTTGTACAAGTACGCACGGAGATGTTGGGGCTTTATAGCGCAAACCTAGTCTGAGCGCTCAGCAACAAACAGAGCTTATATACTAAGGATCTAGGCCAAAACACCTTGAGGTGTTTTTGGAAAGCCAAGTGGCCGAGCCTATCCTGGGATCCTATTCAGGAAGGGACCGTTCTCCGGAGTTCGTGGGGCCGTGAACATGTGGCGACCAGGCCGGGCAAAGGCTCTATATTAGGAGTCTAATGTCGGTGCGTACCATTACATATGATATTTTAGCACCTAAAGTAACAGCTTGAATTAAAGGAGGAAAACTACAGGCATAGACATCTGTTGTCGGTTCCTTGTTGGACATTCAGATTCTCATATACTATTAAGTTTATGTCGGAGCGGGCCGAGGTAAAATGATAATATGATTATGACCAAGGGCTAGACAGTGGGTCGGAGCCGTCTCGACTCAAGGTGAAACTAAGTTGACTATCATTTGTTCAACACCACTCCCTTATCCTTAATTAGTTATGAAGTATTAATTAATAGAAAACAGAATATAAACGTGGCTGAAGACGTTCTTCTTGTTTCTTCGCCTGGGACAAGTGGGGTAGTCGTCCTTCGTAGAAGACAGCAGCTGTGTTTTCTTTGGTGCGTGAAGTAGAAAACGGTGCTGGGTTTTCTTGGGCTGACTGCAGTAGGCCGGGTTGGTCCACTGACTGGCGAAGATGATTCGCGGGCTGGCGATGTTGGTTAGCCGTAATTCGAGAAGATTGCTCTCCCGTACTTGAGAAACAAGAGAAATACCCTATAATTAATCACTAAATACATTTAAAAGTTAGTAGCAATTGTGTTGTTATTTAGGGGCATTCCAGTGCGTTCCTTGTCAAAATTCTGAGTATTAATTCTCAGTAGAGTGAGGAATGAATTAAATAATACAAATGCCATTCTACGAAAGTTAGGGAGAGTAAACCAACTCTAAATTAATTATTTAGGTGTAACGCGGGAGCGCTGGGTATAGTTCATGTACAGGTGCGGGGGAAGGATATGTTGGATTATCCGTGTTGGTACCTGTATCCACATTATACTGTTAATGAAAGCTCAATGGTGAGTTATGTAGTCGGGTTTTTAGTTGATGTACCTCATGTCTGGCTACATCTCGCAAATGGTCCCCTTTTTCTCGTAAGCTTTCTTTGAAATTTAATATGCCTTCTCGATTAGGTAAAGTTATCTTTTTATTTCGTAAGCTATCCTTAACGCCGTGAAATCTTTCTTGCAGAGCGTCCAGGGGAGACTCTTGATATAGTTTCAGTGTGTCTCTTGCGATGTATCCATTTGATAAGCAAAAAGGCAATGCAGAGGGAATTAATTACTACAATTAAAGTTATAATAGTCTGGGCATAAATGCCATATGTAGCAATCTGTTCTAACTGTAGTCCATGATAATTGAAGTCGATGGTAAAAGGCTCATCTAAGTTTACTTCGTTAATCAGTTCACGAAGACTGGAATGAACTATACTAGATTTTTTTACGTCAATGATCGGAAGGTTAGTGGGTTCCATGATGAAGGCAAAGGATTTGTTAGTCTCGGTGAGTTCAATAGTTACCATCTGTTTAGCGGGCCAAAGTAAGTCGTCATTTTGCTCGTCACAAGCTAAAGGAAGTTTATGCAGCCCGACGAGGGTGTCTCGCGTCTGATGGGACGAGCAATCCAGAGTTACTTTCGTAGATTCTGAAAAGTAGATTAGTCTATGCTGGTCCGTCTTGACCATAAAAGTATCTGTAGTACCTGTTTTGTGGTAATTACATACTAGCAACATTGCAGTTACGTTCTGTTGAAAAGCTTCCCATTCACAAGTGGACTTTCGTATATGGAAGATAGGTTCTATTTCCAAAAGAATATGGTTCGTTGTCCGTAACGTATTGTTACTCCTGAGTATCACATTTCTTAATTCAGGGAGGACAAGGGAAGTCTCAACTATCTTTAAGGGGTGAGCTATTGAAGTAAACACTTCGTAAGAAGTAGCATACGTCAAGGGTATTACCATCAATAATTTATGGTGAGATACTTTCTGAATTTTCAAAATCGTAATGACGTGATCTAATTGATATCGAGATATTTCAAGTGGAAAGTCTAGCGTTGGAAAATATTGGCGACCTTCCATAACAATATTATTTAGTGATTTTAGGTCAAATAATTCGGGGGTGAAAATTCCTTCTTCTAGTAATGAAACGATAATCTCGCTTGATCTAAACGTTGATCGAATATCAGTCATGCTGGCTACTAGTTGATCTAAATTTCATTGTATTGCTTGGTGAATATCTGCTATTTCTACAGTATCAGCTAATTTCTCAAGTACTTCCTTAACGGCTTCAAAAGAATCAGACACGTTTTTGGAAAGCATGTCGAGGCGTTCGTTAGTTAATTTTATTAGTTTATTATGTTGTTGTAGATTACGGTTTAAGGTGTCAACATTTCCTTGATTATTATTATCAAAAATTATAGAAACTAAGTAATTTCCCAAAAATCCTAATCCTAATCCAATAACTAATGAGTTTCAGGGTTGTCGTCTTCCTGTTAGTAAAGGTCTAACTTTGGACAGATAGTGTATCAGGGATGAAGCATTAATTGGATTAGTACTATTTTGTATATTCAAAGAAACATTCGATTGATTTTTGCTGCTAACGTTATCTCTAAGTTGAGTTACTCCTGACTTTTTCAACATGGTCCATATTATTGTAGCTTGGTCACGAAATGCGTAAAATTTAGTTCATAGATCTGTTCCGCGACTATCACAGAGTAACAAGTCAAACATGGTATGGAGGGTATTTAGATATTCCGTCTCCAGTTTAATTAAAACGTAACCATACCGGTTAAGTTGATTTCTAGTTGCACCAACTAATTTAGTGTTAATCGTC
The DNA here is from genome assembly GCA_016164225.1 of Gammarus roeselii. Classification (NCBI taxonomy): domain Eukaryota; kingdom Metazoa; phylum Arthropoda; class Malacostraca; order Amphipoda; family Gammaridae; genus Gammarus; species Gammarus roeselii. The sequence goes on along the minus strand of SDVV010009604.1, from coordinate 11,776 downwards.
ACTTTCCCTACTTGTAAGGCAGCGTCCAAATCGGACGAGTATTTATTACAAGTGACATTAATAAATCCTAGATTGACTCGGGATAAACGGAACGCACCTGGAATATGGGCAAATCCGGGCCAAGGGATGACAGTGGCCGGGGTGCTTGCTGCTGCAGATTGGGGTACATTCTTCCGAAATGCAGGTCCTGCTTGTGCCAGGGCGACAAGGGTTACGGCTTTTAGGAGTATGCCGACACATTTCACGGTAGATATTAGTGTATCTGTAACATATACATAAAAGGTTAGTTCCTTACATACATTGATAACTTGTGGAGTCTGTTCAATACATTGAATGACACTTCTTAATTTGTTAAGAGACAATAATTCCTAATACATACTTGTTAGTAATTTAACGATTCCAAACGAATAATAGGAATAGTTACTTAAACTATACAAAGAATAATAAAGTATACAAGGAAAAAGGTATGACTGGGGCAGCGATGAAGTGCAGGCTGATGCCTGGTAGCGTGGGTTGGGATGCTGCCGCGTTGACCTTGTCCTTGGTAGGTGAGCAGTCTGCGCAGCGGAGTTGCAGTAGCACGGAGCTGGGCTGGAAGAGATGCTGTAGACCGCAGTGCTGCCGTGCAGGAGCAGGTACGCCAGGTGTGTTGACATTTTATCCTTCTTGCATATGCTGGCAGGGCTGGCTGACCGGTTTAGGCGGCAGAGTAGCCGCTGGTGGCATGGTGGTCTGCTGCTGGGGCAGTGCAGGTTGCGTGGGGCATTGCTGTTTCCGTGTGATGATGTAATCGGGGTGAACGATGTATGTTTTATTAGTGGCGATTTCTTGTAGCTCCCAGGCTTTTCCTTTGCTTTTGATAACAGTAAAGGGTCCATGGACAGGCAAGTCTAGCTTTTGTCTAGTAATCTGTCGAAGGGTGGCATAGACTCGATCTCCAACTGAGATGCATTTGGTTGTTCTTCCCACGTTGGTGTAAGCGATGTAAGAAGATTGAGCTGCAAGAAGAGTGTCTCTGCAATGAGTTCGCACTTGTTGCAGGCGTTGCATATGTTGATGTAGATTGTCTTCGCTGTAATTTAGTTTAGGAGGTGTGAAAGTGATGGTTGCTGAATCGTAAGCAAACAAGGCAAAGAATGGGGCCTCTCTTATGCTACTGTTGTACGTATTGTTGATGGCTAGCTGTATTGTGGGTAATAACTTATCCCAGTCGTTGATTGCTAATTGAGTGGTGTAAATTCTCAATAGTTTGTTTATTTCTCTAATGATGCGTTCAGAAAGTCCTTGTGAAGCTGGGTGATATGGGGCTATTTCCACTTTTTTAGTGTTGTAGTATCGCAAAAAGTTAATTAGTTTATCAGAGGTGTATTCGGGGGCGTTATCGGTTATCAGGACGCGACTTGCTCCATAATTGGAGTGCACTTGTCTTAATGCTACTATTATTGAGTCTGTGTCCTTGTGTTTTGATGGGAAAAGGATCGTGTATCTGGTTGTGTAATCTCTGATGGTCAGTATGTACTGGTTCCCGTTTTCTGTTGTTCTCAGTGGACCTAAGATGATTGGAACAGGATACTTCTCTATAGGAACTGGTTTGGGTACTTATTTAGCTTGAGTGCACAACTCACAATGATCGCAGAGTTGGTTTATCAGGAGTCGTTCTTGCGAATTGTAGAAGTTTCTAACAAATATTTTGAGTGTTCGTTCAGGTCCTTTGTGACCGGCAGTTGTGTCGGTGTGGATTAACTTGAATGCTTGGGGCATTAAGCTGTTGGGAAGATACGGTATGAGGAATTCATCGCTCAGGGTTCCTCTTTTTTTTTTCGTACTATGCAGAGTACTCCCTGTACTATCCTACTGTTTAGCAAGATATTAACAGAGATAGGTTTTGACGTATTTGGGTTATTAGAGTGTGTACTGTCATTTCTTAATAGTCCAAAGAGTTGTCTGCACGCTGAGTCTTTTCTTTGCGCAGTTCGTAGTTCATTTTCGGTCCATGGAACTTTCTCTGGAATGTAGTCTTGTAGAGCGGCGTTGCAGCTCTCATTTCGTGCAAGTAAATCTTCGTGGAGCTTTGTTGTCAACGTGTTAATGTTGTCATTGTCCACTGGTAATCTAGATAAGGCGTCGGCGAATATGTTTTCTTTACCTCTATGTAATGGAGGTTAATGTCATATTCTTGAATTAATAAGGCCCATCTTTGTAGACAATCGTCTATTGTGGGTTTCTTTAGAGCACCCAACAATGGTTTATGGTCGGTGTACACGTGTATTGTAAACAAGAGAATTAAGTGCCTGAACTGCTCGAGTGCATATACAAGAGCTAAGGCCTCTTTCTTCGTAGCGGAGTAGTTTTTCTGGGCATCGGTTAGTATTTTCGATACGTACGCTACGGGGTGTAGTTTTTCATCGTATTTTTGCATCAGTACTGCGCCTATACCGGAATTCGAGGCATCCGTGTGAAGGTGAAACAGTAAGTCGTAATATGGGAATTTCACTATCGGGGCTTGAGACAATGTTATTTATAATTTTTCGACCGCATTAGTCTGGGCGGATGTCCATTGAAAGGGAACGTTTTTTCGTAGAAGTTCGTACAGTGGTTCTGCAATTTCTGTGAATTTGGGGACAAACATGCGAAAGTAATTTACAGCTCCCAGAAAATATTGGGTTTGTTTTGTGTTTGTCGGCATTGGCATCATCTTAATTGCTGCTACTCGTTCGTCGGTCATTTACATGCCTTCCTTGGTCATTTGATAACTGAGGAATTTTACCTCGTTGGCGAAGAAAGTGCATTTTTAGATTTTGAGTTTAATTTCGGCTTCGCTCAGTTTCCGTAAGACGTTCTCGATCGTTTCCATGTGTTGCTCAGCCGATTTACTAAATAGTATGATATCGTCCATGTACGCGAGACATTGTGGACCAAGAGTGTGATAGAGTATTTCATTAATTACGCGAGCAAAGAATCCTGGTGCGCTTTGAAGCCCGAAGGGTACTCTATTCCACTCGTATTTGCTGCTTCCTACAGTGAAAGACGTTTTTTCGCGATCGTCTGGATGTATCTCACACTGGTGGTACGCGCTCGCGAGGTCTAGCGTGCTCATGTATGTTGATTGACCCAGGGAGTTTAGTACATCAGAAATACGCGGAAGGGGAATGGTCAAAGGTTGACAAATATCATTTAGTTGCCGGAAGTCAATGACAGCTCTAATGTCTCTGTCGCCTCGCTTGACTATAATTAATGGACTATTATAGGAAGACTTTGAACGAGAAATTGTACTTTCTTCTAGCATGGTTTTAATTTTCTTGTCAACAATCCCTGATACGCGTAGGGAATTCGGTACGGTGCTTTGTTCACCACGAGATCTTCCTTTAGTGTTAATTGCAACTGGTCTTCCGTGTATTTTCCTAGAGGTTCACCGGGGAGCCAACATGCGTTTCGGTGACGGTTCAATATTTCCAGCAAGGCTGTTGTCTCATTGGGGTCACCGCAACTTATGTCCTCTTGCGTCAACGGCTTATTGCAATCGTCCGCGGGTGAGTCGGGTTCTACTGACTGTGCTACAAGTACAGTTTCGTGCGTTAGATATTCAGCATTACATAGCTTCGTGCCCTTTTTTAGAAATACTGGTTTGTCGCTCATATTCGTGAAGTTGACCTTCACACTTTTGTTCTCAGCTAGTGTTAGTGCTCCAGCTATAGTCACTTCATTGCTGAGTTGGGTGTGATGTAGTATTACGTCTCGCCCATTAATGATTCTTTTATTTATCGGGACCGTAGCTATCATCAAAGTGTTTCTCGGTATCGTTACGTCGTTCCTTAGATGTACACTAAAAAAATTCTGAGACTGGTCTGGGGCCGTACAGCTAGGGGGAGTTGCTCGTGCATGCGAAACCTGTTTGATCAGAACTGATTTGCCAGCCGAAGCACCTTCCTCTGCTGTGTTGGTGGCCTCACTGCAGTCGGGTGAACTTTCATTTTCTGTCGCAGCACAGGCGACCTTAGCGGGAGCGTTACTCATGATTATACTGTCACTTAACGTGAGTCTGAGTGCGGATTTTACGGTTGATTTGCTAGTAACGTTTTCGCGAAGTGAGAAACTCAATTTTTTATTGCTGATGTTTATTACTGCGTGTCGTAAAATGTTCATGCCAATCAACAGGTCATGTTTTATACGATCACTCTTTTTAAATATTAGAACACGGTTGTTAAAGCATCCCGCAGGTGTCTCCACCTGAGCTGTTGCTTGTCCTAGAATATGGATTTGATTTCCATTCGCATCTAATACTTGGCGACTATAGGTTCCAAGACGTAGTCCTCAGTTTTGAGCGCAGAGTCAGCTACGAGCGTCGTAGTTGCTCCGGTATCTAAATATGCTTTTAGTTCTCTACCATTAATTTTAACGTTTAAACGCGGGACGATTATGCCATTCTCATTCCGTTCCCTAGGGTGGGGAGTCCCTAGACAGTACTGGTTAGGTTCGTCATTTCCGTCATAGACATTAGAGTCCCAGTTAACATCCTCGACGTCATAACTTGCATGTCCGTCGTGTTGGTCTGTCGTAGGATCATCGGCCTGTGCCATGCGCACGTAAGTTTGTGAAACTTTTCGTGGTGTACCGCGGGTATTCCGCATGCATTCGCTAGTGCTATGAGAGTCTTTGATTTTGCATTGATCACAGTATTTACCCTTGGCTTGAGCTAGTCGCGTTTTACATAGTTTGACGGTGTGCCCGTATTTTTTACAAAATGCAAAAGAGTTGCATTCCCTTTTTACAGTTAAAACAAGATATAGGCGACCGGGTACTATTGACTGCGCTAGGTGTCGTTCTTTGTTCAGTCGTCGACAAAGGGGGGGGGGGAGCGCGTTAAGTTAACCGAGGTTGTTTGTTGCCTGGCCTGCCAAATGGCTTCGTCCGAATTGCCTTGTTTTTTAGTCGCCGTGAGCAGCTTATGCTGAGCGACAGTTTTGACGGTCTCAGACATAAACTTTGTGGAAGTATTTCTGGGGCCAGAATTGGACAGTTTATCGTACACTTTGTTCTCCGTTTGGGAAGCTATAAATAGATGCATTACGAAATTCTTTACGACGTTAATCAAAGTGATCGGCTGAGGGGCGGGTATTGCAGCGGAAGCGGATGAGCTAGCTGACGACGTGGGCGGGACTGGGATGGTACCCGTAAGTACGGTTCCTTCGTTAAATTCTCCCTTGGTAAGAGCTTCGTTTTTTAGATAGGCTTCTGCTACGGCACGCGACGCATTTTCTAACCCGGTCATTCCGCAGAATATGTTATCTGACGTAAGTTTAGTTCCTAGTAAAGCTCGGGCAGCGAGCTTTACTAGGAACTTTACTAGGAACTAACTTCATTAAATGTGACCTGTCTTCCAGCATAACAAGTGAGTAGTCTTATAGCATCGCCCTTTTTTTATCGATCAACGAGAATAAAATTTGTAATTTTTTGTCGTCCGCGACAACACTGTTTTGTAAGAAATGATTCTCGACGGTGCGCATGAACGTGCGTGCATCGAGGTCTGGTATAAAAAATGTTTCTCCAGCTTTAGGGTAGCCGGCGAATTTAGGTAGATCCTGTAGGATCGTCAAGGTATTTACCGCCATTTTGTTTAAGAGTTACTGACCGTAATATAAAGTTATTTTCTTGATTACACAACACTTTCTTTTCTTATAACTTCCACTTTTCCGTGTGAAAGTTTAACACTTTATGTAAACACTTTATATGTCAGTTATTGTTTATTATTTTAACGTGCATGTTATACTCATTTTTTTCTGGAGTTCGACGGGTAGTACGTTCTGCTCCTTGCTGTTCCTTGTAGTCGGACGTCCTTGTAGTTGGATGTGATGTTCTCCTTGTAGTCGGATGTGATGCTCTCCTCTTCCTCTGGCCGGTTAGGACGTTGTATTTTTAGTGTTTGGACTCTGAATATCTCAATCCTAGTCGTGCAGCGCCAGTATTAATAACTTCTACTTAGATTTGACTGATTATGTGTTAAAGTAAACACTTCAAAGTTTCTTAATCTTTATTCACAATCAAAGGTCTAGTAAGAAGTTTCAAATGAGTTCTTTTCACTAGATACGGTTAGAGTAACTAGCTATTTGAGTAGTCAGAGTGATAGCGGCAAGATTGGAGAATTCGAGGATGCTACAAGTGTTGTACAAGTACGCACGGAGATGTTGGGGCTTTATAGCGCAAACCTAGTCTGAGCGCTCAGCAACAAGCAGAGCTTATATACTAAGGATCTAGGCCAGAACACCTTGAGGTGTTTTTGGAAAGCCAAGTGGCCGAGCCTATCCTGGGATCCTATTCAGGAAGGGACCGTTCTTCGGAGTTCGTTGGGCCGTGAACATGTGGCGACCAGGCCGGGCAAAGGCTCTATATTAGGAGTCTAATGTCGGTGCGTACCATTACATGTGATATTTAGCACCTAATGTAACAGCTTGAATTAAAGGAGGAAAACTACAAGCATAGCCATCTGTTGTCGGTTTCTTGTTGGACATTCAGATTCTCATATATTATTAAGTTTATGTCGGAGCGGGCCGAGGTAAATGATAATATGATTATGGCCAAGGGCTTGACAGTGGGTCGGAGCCGTCTCGACTCAAGGTAAAACTAAGGTGAAACTAAGTTGACTATCATTTGTTCAACAAACACTTTCAGCTCTAGGAATGCGTAACAGCTCTCATCTCATCACAAGACAAAATTTCGCGGCAGGAAGAAGTATATTTGTTGTAGATACAAGACCGACCGACTCGGAAGATGTGATTAATCTTGAAAAAAGTGCAGACAAACGTATAACAGTGAATTGTGAAGTTGCGCCCACTTCAAATAAGATCTTATTCCTGGTAGGTTGTACACTCGGTGTCATCCAAATTAATTCAGCAAGGAGGGTGTTCCCAACTATCTACAGTAACCATGGATTATAATCAAATCGATAAAATATCCAGAAGCAATCAACTCATGAAACGGAGATATATAGGATGCTTTACCGAAAACAAAATACCCATGCATCCCACAGACGGATACATGTTTGTAAACAGCGAAAGTGATCTCGGAAAAATGGGTCATTGGATACTCATATTTAAAAATAACAATACACACTACTTTTTCGATTCGTTTGGGTTTAATCCGTTAATCTACGGAGGGAATGTAGCTTGGTATTACAAAACTCATGCAAATATACAAGTAATATTACATAAACCAATCCAAAGTGATCATTCCTTGGTTTGTGGAACATACTGCCTTTACTTTGCCTATCATCTGTGTCGAAATATCCCTGTTGAAAAGATTGTCCTGTAGAGGTCCCCAATTGACCCTACATTAATCCTAATATCACTATACACATGTGGGTTTACGATGTCTGCTTGGTTGAATGACGAAATTATTGTATCGATTGATTGAATAATGATTTTAAAATATTGAATTGCTAAAATTTAGGAATTTGAGTATTGCATTGTAAAGAATAATTAGTAGGAATGGTAAAACGGGCTCTGACGGAATGAGGGTCTCAAAATTGCCCTGTAGTAGAATGCGATCAAGTAAAAATAATAGATGGATGAACGGCTTAAATTGATCTGCTCCCAAACCATTTAGCTGCGAACTCAGTGCATGGCTGATCGTGAGCTTTCAAGGACATGACCGTTATGATTCATTGAAAAATCGTGACGCGCGATATGGCAACGGGCCAAAGGTTGGCTAAACTGACTCCATTATATTAACTGCTGGTTGATTCAGAAGGAATTTATACGAATATGTGTACTACACTTTTGGTCCGTATTGGTGAGGTGAGATCATGCAGAGGGAACACTTGAAATTACATGGTAGTTTTGTAGTCTAATTAATGTACAACATAGAACATGGTAGTTGTTGGATAGTGGAAACAACCATTGGTGTATGAGAACTTGAGTACGTACAACATAAAAGCGGAATGAATTGAATGTACAATTGCGCTGAGAAATCGATTGTTGAAATTTCATGTCGTTGGTATAACAATTACGCACGCAATAACACACAATATGATGGTAACCCTATGAAAACACAGGTATAATTGAGCGGCACGACAACACGTCGATGCAATGAAAGAAGGAAAATAAATACCCGGATATAACCGACCACCTCGGACTTACGTAAGAATTTCGACTGATGAGAGTGGTTGTCACCTACTATCACTGTGGAGTTATCACTGTGGAATTGACTATCACTGTGGGATTGACTATCACTGTGGAGTTGTCGTAGAGATAAAACGTCAAACGTGACGAGCGTTGAGACGGTGAGCGTTGGGTCGTGGGGTGCTCGTGGTGACGGTGAAGATGGGATGAGCGTTGGAACGTTGAGTGCGGTGAGTGCATCGCTTGTGCATAGCCATACGATAGCTGCTTAGTAGCGATATAACTTAACATCGCGTGGGACGATGGTAGTAGAGTGTGCGTGAGTTGCGCGGTTGTCGTTAGTGGTAGAGGGAGTTGAAGCACGCTGGGTTGACTGGTTGAAAGCGAAGAGTTGCGATAAGGGCTTGATGTTATTTTTGGAGCTGAAATAGGTTGGCGGTGCGCGAGGATGAAGTCGGTGAATTGCCTCCTGAGTTGAGAAGGTGCGCCACTCAGGACGATCTTGTTGACGGTGGACTTTGTGATAGACCGGTGCGTGTTCCATAGCGGTGATGGTGTGAAAGGGCCAAGTCAATGGTTGCGTGCTATGGGGTGAGCACTGGAATGGTCCAAAGCCCCACTCCGGGCGAACGACCACGGCGCTGCCGTATGCTGGCAGGGCAGCTGGATACGATCGACATATGGTAGGCGACTGCAGCGAGCGGTAGTGATAGACATACATACATACATACATACATACCGACGTACCTAGACTGGTGAACGTTGTCTTGTAGGAATGATTGCTTAAGAACAATATGATCTAACAACAAGTAATATAGAGTGAGTAACCGTCCTTCTACATTCATGAAATAGTTGTTCAAGTGTTATAGGAACACAAAAATATTATAACATTATTAATTCAGCTTGCTAAAAGACTACGTGATTACATGCGGACGTGGTGGTCTGGTTAGACAGTCGGGCGAGAAGGCTCAAGTGAAAGCAAGTACAATTGACTATTGGTGAACGTTGCAGCAACTGTACACACGACATAGCACGTGATTATTCCGAATGAAGTGCTTGAAGAAGTAATGATTTGACGTAGGAATAATTTACACTGATATTGTTTGAATTTAGTTAAGGCAATTTGATCATTTTTAATTATGAGTAAACGTATGATGTTATTTGATTAAGCACGAGTGGTTTGTTTGAATGCATGAGGCGTGAGTTGAAAATGCCTCATCATGGCATAGCTTCGAAAAGGCCAGGAAGGAATGCGACGGTTGGTGTTTTTGCTCGGAAACAGCAGCGATAATTAAGCGTGAAAGAAGAATGTGCCGGCCTCAGAACATTGTAGCAGAAGTGCATTACAATGGTATACAAGAGTGGCCGGTTTGCGGCTGTGCTCTGCATGCGACATTGCCAGCATGAGGTGTTATGATGTAACGAGCACATGCACGTACAGACATGGGCATATTGAGCATAAGGACATGAAATACGCGATAGAAAAGCTAACGAAAAATTCTAGAGTTATACATGAATTAATTATAGATTGTAACAGTTGTAGAAGTAGCAGGACATTCCTAGTGGAAGAAAACATGGTACAGTAAATATAGTAGGGAGATATCATAGTAGACAACAGCGGGCGATGGGCTGCTACACACATTACATGTGCATTATTATTATAATAATAATTATTAGAGAATTTATTTCCATCGTCTGGCAATGGGTTTTCATTTTTTATAGAATAAATGAATTCCTAAACATAAGCCATGAAACTTCATTATCAACTACGCTACTTGAATAACCGAAAACAAGAGTTCACTTTGAATTCGTCACAGCTCATATCTAGGGGCCCCGGTTCGGATTACATGGAGCGAAATATTATTTACAATAGTATCAACTGTGCACATATAGCAAATGTCTATTTTGACAAAATATCTCCGACTACATAGAGTTGGGACACGCGAGGAGGAAAAATCAGAAATACTTGGGGTGGATAAATAACAAAATACATGGGTGTGGAAAATAACAAGAACATGGGGTGGGAAATCACGCATGCATGTGGCTAGAGTCCCGGGAACATGGGGTTGGGACATCGAAATGTGTTAACATATTGTAATGAGTAGTCTACATTATTGTACGATGACAAAGATGTTGATGGACGACATGAATTATACAGAAAATATGAATACAATATAGGGTTGTGGAAATCGAAAAGCGCTAACATATTGTAAAGATGGGTCTAAGCCATTGTATTAATAATAAAGCGGTGAGTAGGCGACATAAGTTATACCAAAACAAGTTATACATTAAATACATACCAAACAAGTGAAATATACAATACACACAATTCAAGAACGCTAGGAAATTACAAAATGATTGACAATCAGAATAATACAATGCTGGAGTACACATGTCGGATGAATATACTTCTGTTATAGAAGACAAAGCAAAATATTAGCTTATAAGGCAATGATTGTATCATCAAAAATGGTACGGTGATTGTTAGAAATAATTCAATGAATCATATTAAAATCGAGTAAATTTTCGTCAAAGTTAGAAGCTGCCTATCGTTCCTCGAAAGGACTGAGTTTGTAGTTTAATTATTCCAAAATGAGTGGAACATTTAAAACATAGAAATAGGCAAAACGCTAGTTAACACTTATGGTAATTGGCAAAGACAATTGGCATCGGTAGCAACATAGAAAACATATGTATCGTCGGAGTAAAGACGATTAGATGGTGTCTCAATATTGAGAGTTATGACGGTGGTGGTTTCGGACATGTTCAAGAACAGGATGCATTTTCTGGTTACTGGTATTATGTATTTTGTTTGTTTTTGTGGGCAAAGTTGCGGTTTTGAATTGATCGGTCAATAGATGTTCAGTAAGCCTATTCTTGAAGCACGTGTTGGATTCAAGATTCCTGAAGCTTGTTGGGAGGTTGTTCCAGGATTTTGGTCCTGTGTTCAACGTGCAGAGTCTCATTATTTCTTGTGAACTGATTGTTCTTTTCACCTCGAGAATATATGTGCCTTTGGCTGCCGGGTGAATGTTTTTCTAGAAGATCTTTATGAATTCTGATCGACTCATGGAGTGCCAATTTGTTGTCGATATCGAGCCACTGTAATTTTTCGAGGGGAGGACTTACGTGGTCTCGTTTTCTGTGGTTACCATCGCATGTTATTCTTACCGCAAAGTTTATACAACGTTGCCCTTTCTCTCTTTGAGTTTTGGTGCATTTCCCCCAAATTGAAAGACTGTAGTTATTGTGAGAAAATACTAAAGCGTGGACAATCAGTAATCTTGATTTGAAATCCAATTCTTTTTTTGCGTAGTTTAGGAACAAAAGTGTTCCATTCAACTTGGAACACAGAGTAGTTACGTGGTGTTTGAAGGAAAGATCAGGATCAAACCATACTCCCAGACCTATAACTTCATCTTTAACAGGAATGTCAGATTTGCCTATCCTGATAGAGAAATTCGTTGGAACTGCTCTTCATTTTGAGTTCGAGCCGACCAATGATTTTTTTTTCAGAGTTGAGCTCGAGTCCATTTTTATCATACCAAGATTTCAGATTAGTTACGGCGGTCTCAGTGTCGTCTTTCAGCACATTCAGATATGACGGTTTTTGTGAAAACAGTATTTGAACATCATCATTTACAAAAAAAAAACAGGAACAA
>SDVV010009603.1:0-16631 GCA_016164225.1 Gammarus roeselii | reverse complement strand
GAGTGAACTGAATGTGAGAAGTAGAGCCGAGGAGTTCCAGCAGGCGTTGAGGGAAGAATATAACAACGTGAGAGGACAGGACCTGAGAGATGTGGAGGTAGAATGGGAGACGTTAAGAGATGCGTTGCTGAGATGTGCGAAGAAGGTGTGTGGAGCGCGCCGTGTGGGCGGGTGCAGAAGGAAAGATTGCGAATAGTAGAACGAGGAGATCAAACTGACGGTGGCACGGGAAAGAGGAGCGTTTGAGGAGTGGTTGCAGGTGAAGTCCATGGTGGCTTATGAAAGCTACAAAGAGAGGAGAAACGAGGTGAAGCGGTTGGTGAGGAGAGTCAAAAGAGACGCTGATGCCAGGTGGGGCATACGAATGTGACAGAATTTTGAGGAGCAGAACAAAAAGATGTTCTGGAAAGGGGTGAAGAGGGTGAGAAAGGGAGAGACCGGAAAGGAGGAAGTGGTGTAAGATGAAATGGGCCAGTTGTTGTTGGAAAGTGGTGATGTACGGATGAGGTGGGCCGAGTATTTTGATGAGTTGCTGAATGTCGAAGATGACAGAGAGGCTGACATTTGCTGTGGGTGGTAATGCTCGGATGCCAGTTTTGTGAGAAAGACTTGTGGCGGACATTACCAGGGAAGAAGTGCAGAAGGCGGTGAAGGAGATGAAAGCAGGAAAAAAAACTGGTTTGGATGGCGTTGCGACCGAGTGTCTGAAGAAGGGTGGAGTAGCGAGTTTCGAATGCTTGGTGAGGTTACTGAACTTGCGTTTTGTGGCAGGCGTGGTACCGATTGAGTGGCGCAGTGCCTGCATTGTTCCGCTATATAAGGGCAGAGGAGGTAAAAATGAATGCTGCAACTCGAGAGGTATCAGTCTGTTATGTGTGGTTGGTAAGTTGTACGGGAGAGTGCTGATTACAAAGATTAGAGACTGTACGGACTGCTTACTTGGAGAGGAACAGTGTGGCTTTAGGAGTGGTAGACGGTGTGCCGATCCGATTTTTGTAGTGAGTCAGGTCTGTGAGAAGTACCTTGCCAAAGGATTGGATGTGTTCTGGGCCTTCATGGATTTGGAGAAGGCATGCGACAAGATTGACAGGGAAGCGCTGTGTAGGGTGTTGCGTTTGTATGGAGTGGGTCGACATCTCTTGAAAGCGGTGCAGAGTTTCTATGTTGGCAGCCGAGCATGTATCAGAGTGGGAAGCGAGGTGAGTAATTGGTTCACAGTGAAAGTGGGACTGAGACAAGGCTGCGTGATGTCTCCCTGGCTGTTCAACCTCTATATCGATGGAGTGGTCAGGGAGGTGAACGCGAGTGTGCTGGGTCGTGACTTGGAACTGTTGGAAGCGAACGGGCGGAGTTGGCAGTTGAGCCAGTTGCTATTTGCTGATTATACGGCCCAGGTTGCAGATTCAGAGGGGTAGCCATGTAGGCTAGTGTCTGAAATTGGTAGAGTGTGTGAGAGGAGGAAGCTTCGAGTAGACGTGGGTAAAAGTAAAATAATGAGATGCTCGAGGACTGTCGACGTGAACAAAATAAGTGTCGCCCTAAATGGAGTGCTCTTGGAGGAAGTTCAGTGTTGCGAGTATCTGGGCTCCCATGTGGAGATAACTGAACTAGCGGAAACTGAAGTGAAGGCACGAGTAAAGAAGGGGTGAAAAGTTTTGGGTGCACTATAACGGATAAAATCACAGAATTCTTAGAATCAAACAAATTGATTGGCGACTCCCAGAATGGCTTTAGACACAATCGTTCCTGTCGTACAAATCTGCTACTCTTTTTTAGAAATATAATTGAAATCCGCGACACCAAGTCTCTAATCGATATCATTTACCTTGACTTCCAAAAGGCCTTTGATAAAGTCCCCCACAAACGCCTAATTAGTAAATTGCACAGCATCGGTATTCGAGGCGAGCTTAACAGCTGGATGAAATGCTGGCTCACGGACAGACGGCAGCGAATTGTACTTAATGGAGCTTCCTCCCCCTGGGGTAACGTTACAAGCGGCGTGCCTCAAGGATCCGTATTAGGGCCAGTTCTCTTTATAATATTCATTAACGATCTCGATATCAACGTACTCTCAAACATTAGCAAGTTTGCAGACGATACTAAGATCGGAGGAAAAGTGCAAACTGAACTAGTGTCAGCAGATCCAACTAGACTTGAACAAAATTGTTGATTGGTCAGAAAAGTAGCAAATGAAATTTAATGTCGATAAATGCAAGGTTATGCACATAGGTCTTCATAATCCCAAAACACGGATATTCAATGTCGGGAAAAAAACTCATTCCCGTCACCGAAGAGAGAGATTTAGGTGTCATCATTAGTAACGACTTAAAAAGCAGCAAACAATGTAACGATGCTGCCAAGAAAGGCAACAAAATGCGAGGTATGATATCCCGCACTATCTCGTACAAAAACCAACATAGTATGCTCAAGTTATTTAATGCATTTATTAGACCGCATCTCGAGTATGCCTTTCAATTCTGGTCTCCATTCCTTAGAAAAGACGTTATTAAACTTGAGAAGGTTCAGCGCAGAGCTGCGGAATAAATCGTACGAAGACAGGCTTTGTGAACTCAATCTTTATTCGCTAGAGAAACATCGTTTCAGAGGCGACATGATAGAAGTGTGGAAGATTATGAAGGGTAAGGAAAACGTCGACCGAGCGAGCCTTTTCACTCTAGATACTAACGGAGTGACTAGGAATATTGGATACAAAATCGTTGAGAAATGTTTCTCACTCGACATCACGCGCAATTTCTTCACGTATAGAGTTGTCGAAGAATGGAACAAACTTCCAGCGGAGGTTGTAAACAGCAATGCAATCGAAACGTTTAAGTCGCGGCTCGATAAGTTCTACATAAATCGCCGATAAATAGCTGAACCGTTCTATTTCCTGTTGTCATAAAGAAACAGAAATGGCACACGAAGCTCTCTCAGACGTTCTACTTCAAAACTAATCCTCTTGCTACCAATAGCAACCTAGTTTGGGCCAATAGGGCTCTTAGACGTTCTACTCCAGAACTAACACTCTTGCTACCAAAAGGCAACCTAGTTTGGGCCAATAGGCCTGTTGTTGTCTTCCTACACTTGTAAACACTTCTAAACACTGAACAGTGTAATGAGCTATAGGACGTTGGGGATGGAAGCAGAGAGGGCTGTATGAGGGTGTTGTTGTACCAACTGTGCTCTACAGAGCTGAGACTCAGGGGGTGAGAGCAGAGGAGAGAAGAAGGTTGAATGTTTTCGAGATGAAATGTTTGAGGAGCATGGCTGGAGTAACGCTGAGAGACCGGATCACCAACGACGTCGTTCGAATCAGAACAGGGATGGTGAAGAAGTTGGAGGACAGAGTGGATTCGCATGTTGTGAGATGGTTCGGGCACATGGAGAGGATGGATGGAGGGAGATTGATGAAAAA
Source organism: Gammarus roeselii (assembly GCA_016164225.1). Taxonomy (NCBI): domain Eukaryota; kingdom Metazoa; phylum Arthropoda; class Malacostraca; order Amphipoda; family Gammaridae; genus Gammarus; species Gammarus roeselii. Next base: position 13,216 of record SDVV010009603.1, on the reverse strand, counting down.
GATGATGAATGCGGAGGTGAGTGGTCGCAGGCCCAGAGGTAGACAGAAGTTTGGGTGGATGGATGGTGTGAAGCAGGCGTTAGAAAGGAGAGACATGAATGTAGAAGGGGCGAGAGAGCGTGCAATGAACAGGCGTGAGTGGAAAATGGTTGTGAATGGTTGATTTTGACGCTGCTCTGATGTGCTTTCCCGCCCTTGGCATCCCGTTGTCGGGATGGTCGAGAGTGGAGGGACCCGGCCATTATGATGCGGCGGGGGTAAACCAGTGAAAACTGTCGGTTTCTTCTGGTGACAACGGATCCTCGGACTGCACTCGTGACCTAGAGTGTATGTTGCGGGGTTACTGGCCGGACCCTTTAGCACAGAAGAGCTAAGTTGTGTGAGTGTGAGCGTATGAGGGTGTGATGTGCGCCTTGTTGTCGGCCACTCCCCTTTCTGGGGCATGCGGCCTTGTGTCTGTATCTGTATCTGTATAATTGATGGGTATAATAATTTAACCAGGTTCTACATGAACGAAAAACAGGAATTTTTGAGTACATAAAACAGGGAAAAAAATCGAGTGAAGGTATTCATAAAATGAAACTATGAATCACCGATAGTTTTTAAGCTAAATTGCAAGCGGAAGTATATTCATTCAAAGCATTGTAAGCAAACACTGCAGCGGAAAAGTTAATGATGTGACTAATGGCCACGTGTCGTCACGTCTACTGGCATCTGATAGTGTTCTAATGACATGCTGTTGACTAGGAATGATTGGTCTTAGGTTTGTTTTGTAGGTAGAAGCAAACAAGTTTGCACTACAGGTCAGAAAGAGATGAATAAGGCTGTTGTACAAGAGAATTTTCGCAGGAGTTGTGAGACAATTTCTAATTGTGTAGGGGAATACACACATTTTGGATAATTATCCTGCAACAAACGAGACGTGATCTTACTGGTCAAGTCTCTGATCTATTAATGTACAGAGAAACATTGTTTTGCTACATATGCAACCTGTTGACCTTTCAATTCGCCTTATTGGCGGGATGGGAACCAATTTGAAAAATGGACCAATTGATCCTAAAAAAAATCCGGTCGAATAAACTGTACTATCATATGCAAAAACCACTAAAGATAACCTGTCGCTAGTGTTACCAATGCCATTAATATAGATAAGGAAGAGCTAAGGGCCAAGGATCGACCCTTGCGGTACTCCCATATCCAGTGAACTGTCAGATGATGGTGGCTTATTCCAACTAACTTGGTGTTGTCTATCAAGATGTTCTAGACCTTCAGTGCTGGCGGTAAGCTGACGTGGTTTGTAGAGAAAGGTGTGTTGTGATATGCATCGGAAGAAGCGAAACCTAATTCATTGTGATTCATTCTGGAGGGATGCAATGAAGATGTATGAAAACGTTTGGATTTTTGAGCGTACAGATTAGTTTTTTCCTTCCAACATCTAGCTGAGTTTTGTTCAGTAAACAAATATGAGTACACCTTTGATTTGATGGACATATATACGTTTTCGCCGTATTTCAACAAACACATTTATTGTAACGAGTACAAACTAAGAAAGAGCATGCGTCACCGAGCATAAATCATACAACTGAAGATAAAAACTATTTGATGAATGTACTTCGGGGCGTTCACTAAAACTGTCCGTATGGCCTCGACCAAGTTTGTAGAAAATCAGTATTATAAGCATACATGAAATAAAAAATTAAACATTTGTCGTTCAAATCATCCTACTTTTTTTTCCTTGTTGTTGACAACAAAGGCAGTCTAACAACCAAGCAAGGGTGAACGTTGGAACCGAATCAAATCGTACTCTCCAGATCACGGGTTCACTGAGAGATAAAACTGACCGTAAATAATTGAGCAAAGTACATGAAGAGTTTTTTCGCCTATTTAAAGTATGTTTTCAGGATAAAAAAATTACATCTCAGTAATTAGGTTCGTGCGTATTCAGTTTATAAAGAAGTATACTTAATTTGAATTTGAATTATTTATAGTTGAAAATCCATGTTTACCCAATGTAAAACGGTCACACTAGATGTAAATGAATGGTGTATGATTAGCAATATAAAAATCCAATGGCCGTTTTTGTTTTGAGATCAAGCATTGGGTGATGCCTGTTGTATCACACCTACCATACCGTAAACAATCTCTCCAAGGGAGCTACCACAGATTAGTTCAACACATCTGGGAAGGAAGGAGACATAAATATCCTGTCGAAGCACCTCTGATGACTATCAAAAATATTTTGTACATATGACAAAATCTGCAGCAGCAGGTAGGCTGTGGTCAACCGGCGAGGATTCCGTCATGTTGGTCCAAGCACATGGCAAAGCAGAGACAACTCTTACTAAGGCGTTTATTTGCGCTGCACCAACTACCCTCTTAAAATAAAGCTCGTCCGCCCTAGCACGCACGCGTAACCACCATAAATCGTTTGCACTTAATCTGTCAGCTGTTTTGAAATTTAATCTGGTATCATAATCTCCAAAGAGATTCATTAATTAGTTAACAGTCCTCGGTCCATCTCCCAGTGGGAACTTGAACTTGGAATAGTCAACGTTATCCAGCCTTCGCGCCATTGGGAAGGTCATTGGTTTTGGGTATAATAGGGTTCAGTTTTTGGTCGTGGTGACCTCGAGGCCTCACTTTGCCAAGTCAAGGACCCAGGAGTAACTAAGGCATGGAACTCTCATAAGTGTCAGTTCAGTAACGTAACGCCCTCTGATGGACGAAATAGAGTGATTAATTGTCTTGGCATTAGGTTCACTTGTACAATTTTCGTGACATGCAAGATGATCCACAGCCGTGGGTGGAAGAATCTCCTGAGGCGCCTCATTTCAAAATATTTATTGTAGCGATCGCCGGTGATAACAGCGGAAGGACGCTGGCAAACCGAGGATTATTACCAAAGTTAATTGACGGTATCATTGAACTTATTCACATTCAATGTGTTTATTGACATCGAGGAACGGTAATCCCTTGCTTGATATCGTCAACCCTTTAGAGATGTTGCTCCAGTAGGTCATTAACCATAAGTACCGTTAATTATTGATTTTAATTGTCATCGTTACTGATCGCCGAAGATTATTATCAATTAAGTTTGTCTCTTCTATCAACGAGGATCTACCCTAAATATTTTAGCAATGTTCATCGATTAGTCCAATGATATCCATCAACGACCAGTGATGAGTCCAAGATATCCACCAAAGATCATCGATGATTCCAATGATATCACCAACGATCATTGATGAGCGCAATGATATCACCAACGATCATTGATGAGCGCAATGATATCACCAACGATCATTGATGAATGCAAAGATATTATCAACGATCATCGATGAGTCCAAAGACATAACCAACGATCATCGATGAGTCCAAAGATATCATCAACGATCGTCGATGACGATCGTTGATGTCATTTCAGAATGACCGTCATAAGCCGCTGATGTTGTCCTCAGTACATCCAGTGATGATCAACTGACACGTTTATTCATTAATTATTCAAATGCACCCTCCTGAGGGCAATTGGTGGCAAGTCAAGGATACTTCAGAATAAGTAGGAAATGATGTGGAAATAGTTCGATGATCGGGCGAACAGAATTTCAGATTACAGACGCATCGTTTTCTTTCAACTTGACATGGAAAATGTACAAGAAAACTCAGGAGATTAAACTGAGCTGAACATTATTTATCTAGCATTCCGATGCATTGAATTATCGAATTATTAAACTATAAACGTTCTTGTCAGCTCGATCCAGGCACACATTGGGTTTTCATGCTCAGATTAGAGAAGCTCATGTGAACCCTCAACCAGTTATTTCAGAATATAGAAAAAACTGTGAAACCAAAGCGTTACGAAATGACAAGTACACCCAAACAAAAGTTCTGAGTAAAAAAAAATAATCTCAGCATAAATTTAAACATCAAGTACTCTTAGCTAGTGTTCCTTCATGTGAGAGACTTTTATCTCGTGTTCCTTCATGTCAGAGACTTTTAGCTCGAGTTCCTTTATGTCAGAGACTTTTAGCTTGAGTTCTTCCTTCATGTCAGAGAGTTTTAGTTTGTGTTCCTTAGACTTTTAGTTCGTGTTCCTTCATGTCAGAGACTTTTAGCTCAAGTTCCTTCATGTCAGAGACTTGTAGCTCGTGTTCCTTCATGTCAGAAACTTATAGCTCGTGTTCCTTCATTTCAGCGACTGTTAGCTCGTGCTCCTTCATGCCAGAGACGTATAGCTCATGTTCCTTCTTATCAGGGACTTTTAGCTTGTATTCCTTCATGTCTGAGACTTTTAGCTCATGTTCCTTCATGTCAGAGACTTATAGCTTGTGTTCATTCGTGTCAGAGCGTTTCGCTCGTATTCCTTTATTTCAGAGACTTTTAACTCGTGTTCCTTCATGTCACAGACTTGTAGCTCGTATTCCCAACGTAAGAGACTTTTAGCTCGTGTTCCTTCATGTCAGAGACTTTTAGCTCGTATTCCTTCATGTCGGAGAATTTTAGCCCGTGTTCCTTCTTGGCAGATACTTTTCGCTCGTATTCCTTCATGTCAGAGACTTTAAACTCGTATTCCTTAATGTCAGAGACTTTTAGCTCGTGTTCCTTCATGTCAGAGACTTTTAACTCGTGTTCTTTCGTGTCAGACACTTTCAGCTCGTGTTCCTTCATGCCAGAGACGTTCAGCTCGTGTTTCATCTTGTCAGAAACTTTTAGCTCGGATTCTTTCATATTAGAGACTTCTAGCTCGTGTTCCTTCATGGAGACGTTTAGCTCGTGTTCCTTCTTGTCAGAGACTTTTAGCTCGTATACCTTCATGTCAGAGACTTTAACCTCGTATTCTTTCTTGTCAGGGACTTTTAGCTCGTGTTCCTTCGTGTCAGAGACTTTTACCTCGTGTTCTTTCGTGTCAGACACTTTCAGCTCGTGTTCCTTCATGCCAGAGTCGTTTAATTCGTGTTCCATCTTGTCAGAGACTTTTAGCTCGTGTTCCTTCTTGTCAGAGACTTTTAGCTCGTATCCATTCATATCAGAGACTTTTAGCTCGTATTCCTTTTGTAAGAGACTTTTAGCTCGTGTTCCTTCATGTCTAAGACTTTTAGCTCGTGTTCCTTCATTTCAGAGACTTTTAGCTCGTGTTCTTTCATTTCAGAAAACTATTCAGAAGTATAAAGTGTTATTATTATAAATAAAATCTAGGGCATTGTTACACAGACACAAAATAACTTGATTTCACAGTGCTGGAATTAAGGCTCTGGTTCCTATTTTCATCTATGATTTAGAAAATACTCTGTGACATATGAAGATTAGGTTTAGCATGACTTTGTGGACAAAGTTCACTGAATGAATGAATAATGCTGACGAAGATAAGTGAAGGACGAGAGCTTGACGCTGCTCCGGCACACCGCTGAATAAGAGATGAGTACAGAGCAGAAACAGTGGTTGGTGGCTCCCTACGGCAGGCAAAGGGAGCTCCTCTCGACTGAGCAGAAACAGCTGATAGTGGCTTCCTACGGCAGGCAAGAGGAGGTACTCTCGACAAAGCAGCAACAGTGGCTTGTGGCTCCCTACGGCAGGCAAAGGGTGGTCCTCTCAACAAAGCAGTAACAGTGGCTTGTGGCTCCCTACAGCAGGCCCAAACTCCAACTTTACATATTCCGCTAATCCCTCACATATATTCCCCTCCATCCGATCTTTCCTCTAGCTGCTACCTTCGCTACCATTCTCTAACCTCAGCCCAAAATCCAACTTTACCTATCCCGCTAATATCTCCCATATATTACCCACTCCACCCATTCCTTCCTGTAGCACGGTTCAGCCATCCTCACCCATGCCTCTCTTCAATCACCGATCCATATTTCTTTCCCTTGGTTTTGTTCAGTCCCCCTGCTCCAACCTACCCTCAACAACAAAGAACAGAACCGAAGGCAAGCTTATCCCAAACATACAAACAATGCCACTCGAGAATTAGCAACCAGAATCTTAGATAACATCAATAAAAGTGTTGCTGAAGAGCATATTAAAAATCTAAATGAGGGTGGTGTTGCTGACACAAGAAACAATAAACCGGATGAACAAATGCCAATGCAGGTGACGGAAAACTTGTAACAATTCCCCAGGAACACCAACATCGACACCATTCTTAATGATTTAGGATTAAAAAGACAATCAACATTAGCAGATGGACATTGTATGATTCACGCGGTGAAAGGATCCTTAAAAAAACAAGCAAGACTTAGTGATGAAAACATCTTAGAAGTGATAAAAACTAAAACAATGGAGGAATCCTTCAATAACATAGAAGATTACGAAGCCTTCACTGAGTATAAAAAATATGACAGGTTCCTCTCAGAGATAGAAAAGTATTTTGAGAACAAAGAGTACAATGGCAGTTTTGACGATCTAGTCCCCGCAGTTCTCAGCAACGCACTCAAAATATAGATCACAATCTTAGATGAAACGAACCCAAACATAGTAACGAAAACTTTACTTAATCCGACCAACCTTATAAGTGATGAAGCTGCTCAATACTCAATATTTGTTGCCAAGAAAGAGGACTACTATAGTAGTCTTGCACCGATCCACCCTCTGAAGCCACATTTCGAACAACAAAATATTGCAGCGAAACAAAACATGCATGTGGAATTAAATGTGCAGCGTTCCAATAGGTGTTCTCCTTTGCAATACGACAATGGTAACATCCATATTCGATAAAGAGATGCCTCTGCAATCATCCCAAAGTGACACCAACTGTCCTGTAAGTAAAAACAAATGACTTGAGGCACAAACTGTTCAAGCTGGGAGCAGCAACCACCCCTCAGCAACCATGTCTGTAAATACCCATCAGAACCTAAATAATATCGTGACTAAACATGTAACGTTAGAAGCTTAGGAACAAAGATAGATCGCATCAAATGATGATGAAGGAAGACTCAATTGACATTCTATGTCTGACTGAAACCTGGCTGGAATCTGACATTAACGCTACCTTCATCGAGATTGACGGCTTCAATGTTTATAGAAAAAATAGAGAAAGGAAAGGAGGAGGAACCGTGATTTATGTGCGAGAAGAATATACCTCTTCTCCATTAATTCTCAACGACAGCAATGCAGTTGATGCTCATTGGGTGAACATCCAGGTACGAAAAAACTGATAGTTTATTGTTGGTTCTCTTTACAGACCACCCAAAGCAAGTCTACAGTCTTTTCAATACAACGAATAAAGATTTCGAGAAGCTATCCGCTTAGGAAAAACGCTGTACATTTTGGAAGATTTCAATGATGATCAATTAAAATCGAAATCCAACAATATGAAGCCGATTTTGGACAGACTCAGGCTGTATCAGCTCATAAAAAGTGCTGCAAAAATTACAGCTGAACTCCAAACTGTATTGGATCTGCTCATAAGCAACAATCCGTCTTCCATTGTTACAACAGACCTGGAGCCCAATTCTTTCTCGGATCACCATAAAATAAACTGCACCATTACCATCAAAAAAGAAAAGAAACAATTATACAAAATAACCTGTCGTACGAAAAAAATTACACCGCGGATAATTTCAAATCACAATGAGTGGCAAACGTCGAGAGGATAAAACCGATACATAGCACAAATAACGTCACAGAGCAAGCCCAATTACTCACAGACCATCTTCTCACATGTTTGAACGTTGTGGCGCCAACGGAAACTAAAACAATGAAAAGCATGCCGGTTAAATGGATTACAGAAAAACTGCGAAACAAAATTGCACATAAAAAATATCTCAAACGCAGAGCAAAACGAAGCATCACTTGTTTAAAATTATTTAGAATTCAAAATAGAAGAGTCAAACGAGGAGTCAGGAGGGGAAAAATTGATAACGATCATGAGGAACTAGAACAGTGCAAAAACAATCAAAAAGAAACTCAGAATGTACAGAAAAGAATTGTTCCCTACAAAAAAAAAATCCCCTCGCATACTTATTAGAATACTCAAGCAACTTCAGAGAAGTTTACCAACTACTTGCTGGAGCTGGGAAACAGGTTATTGAAGAGGTAACCCAGGAAGCTTATCAATGATTATGAAGCGACGCATAAGATGCATGGGGTCCAAAAGCTTTCGATGGAGGCAGCGACCAAGAAGCAAACGTCAAATGGAAACCATAGCAAGTATCGCAACACGAAGAACACCGAACTGTATTTGCCTTGAGGAACACAAATTTTACAGGAATAGATGGTTTAGCAATACAATATCTGAAAGACAGCCTTATAGTTACCTTGCCTTATATCAGCACAGTTATTAACACTTCCATAGCAAGTGAAATTTTTCCACAGATCTGGAAGCATGCAATCATCAAAGCAATTCATAAATCTGGGGACAAGAATAAGCCATCCAACTTTAGACCGATCAGTCTTCTGCCCGTCCTATCCAAGATTCTAGAAAAGGTAATATCATTCCAATTGATTAATTACCTCGAATCACAAAAGCTGTTCAACGACTGCCAGTATGCTTATTGCCGAAAGTTGTCATGAGGAGACGCACTTATGAGCATCACTGAAGATCTGTACAAAAACTTTGATGAGGGGCAGATATCTCTGCTGGTATTGCTAGACTTATTGGAAGCATTCGACAGTGTATGACATACAATTCTTTTTGGCAAGCTCCGCAACATCGGTCTAGACCTACTTGGTTAGAAAGTTATCAGATGAATCGGCAACAATCAGTTAAACTCGATAACGCAGCTATGTCGAATTTGGCGACAGTTGCCTTTGGGACCCCCCAAGGTTCGATACTTGGGCCTTTGTTGTTCCTGGTATTTGTAGATGACATCGATTGTAAATTACCAACAAATCAAGCGAAAACAGTAATGTACGCCGATGATGTTCAAATATTGCTTTCCCGAAAACCGTCAGATCTGAATGCGCTGAAAGACGACGCTGAGACAACCGCAACTAATCTGAAATCTCGGTATGATATAAAAAGACTCAAGCTCAACTCTGAAAAAAACAAAATGCATCTTGTTTGGCTCGAACTCGAAAAGAAAAGCAGTTCCAATTAATTTCTCTTTCAGGATAGGCAAAATCTGACATTCCTGTTGAAGATGAAGTTATTAGTCTGGGAGTATAGTCTGATCCCGATCTTTCCTTCAAACCCCACACAACTACTCAGTGTTCCAAGTTGAATGGAACACTTTTGTTCCTAAGCTCCGCTAAAAAAGAATTGGATTTCAAATCAAGATTACTGATTGTCTACACTTTAGTATTTTCTCACATTAACTACTGTTTTTCAATTTGTGGGAAATGCAACAAAACTCAAAGAGAGAAAGTGCAACGTTGCATAAACTTGCGTCAAGAATAACATGCGATGGTAACCACAGAAACCGAGACCATGTAAGTCCTCTCCTTGAAAAATTACAGTGGCTCAATATCGACAACAAACTGACACTCCATGAGTCAATCAGAATTCATAAAGATCTTCTAGAAAAACATTCACCTTGCAGCCAAGGGCACACATATTCTCGAGGTGAAAAGAACAATCGATTCACAAGAAATAATGAGACTCTGCATGTTGAACACAGGAAGACAGAAACTGCCTGTTGAGCTTTTCGATCACTGGACCAAAATCCTGGAACAGCCTCCCAACAAGCCTCAAGAATCTTGAATCCAACATGTCCTTCACGAATAGGCTTAGGAAACATCTATTGACCGATCAATTCAAAACGGTAACTTTGCCCACAAACACAAGTTAAATACATAATACCAGTAACCAGAAGATGCATTGTGTTCTTCAGCATGTCCGAAACCACCACCACCAAAACTCCCAACGTTGAGACAACATCTTATCGTTTTTACTCTGACAATACATATGTTTTCTATGTTGCTACCGATCACAATTGTCTTTGCCAATTACCATAAGTGTTAACTAGCGTTTTGTCTATTTCTATGTTTTGAATGTTCCAGTCGTTTTAGTATAATTAAAGTACGAACTCAGTCTTTTCGAGGAACGATAAGCAGCTTCCAACTTTGACAAAGGTTAACTCGATTTTAATATAATTCATTGAATTATTTCTAACAATTTCCGTACCATTTATGATGATACAATCATTGCCTTATTAGCTAATGTTTTGCTTTGTCTTCTATAACAGAAGTATATTCATCCGACTTATGTACTCCAGCATTGTATTATTCTGATTGTCAATTATTTAATCATTTCCTAGCGGTCTTGAAGTGTGTATATTGTATATTCAGTTGTTTGGAATGTATTTTATGTACAACTTTTTCGTATAACTTATGTCGCCTTCTCACCATTTCATTAATAATACAATGATTTAGACCCATCTTTACAATATGTTAGTGCGTTTCAATTTTCCAACCCAATATTGTATTCATATTTGTTGTAAAATTCATGTCGTCCATCCTCATCTTTGTCATCGTACAATAATGATGACTACTCATTACAATACGTTAGCACATTTTGATGTCCCAACTCCATGTTCTCTGGACTCTAACCACATGCATGCGTGTTTTTCCACCCCATGTACTTGTTATTTTCCACACTTATGTATTTAGTTATTTATCCACCCCAAGTATTTCTTATTTTTCAACCCTGCGTGTCACTGGTTTTCCCAACGCTGTGTAGTTGGAATTATTTTGTCACAATAGACATTTTCTATATGTGCACAGATGACACTATTGTAAATAATTTTCGCTCCATGTAATCCGAACCGGCGGCCTCTAGAGATGAGCTGTGACGAATTCAAATTGAACTCTCGTTTTCGTAAATTAAAATAGCGTAGTTGATAATGAAGTTTCCTGTCTTGTGTTTAAGAATGTATTTCTTACCTAAAAAATTGAAAACTCATCGCCAGATGATGGAAATAAATGATTTAATAATAATAATGATAATAATATGTTCAAACATATGATCCCTCGCACCAAGATCATCAATATAGTTGATATGCACGTTGGTCTCAAATAAGGAAAGGTAATCCTTCGTTGAATTTTTATTTACCCGCACAGTAAAAAAATTGACATTTCTTCTTGTAAATACTCTAATTATTTTATTTACCCTAAGGATAAAAAGTTCCAAAATCTCTTAGTAATTACTCTAATTTATCAAGACGCAATTTTGGTGCGGCCGAAACCATCAAGATGTTACCTGTAGAGCATCACTTTTAGTTTTATGCTACGGATGTCTAAGTAGCTACCGTTGTCTTCAGATCCCCCCTGCTGACAGAGATGTGGTACATATTGTCTGTGTATTGTGATATTTCTAACTATTTTCGACTTTAATCCTACAATCCTTAGAAATCATTCAATGGAATGAATAACCCATTATGTTCACGCAATGCTTGATATCAGAAATAATATATAATTTAAACGAAGAACAATCTCTATGGCCGAGAAATGTTCCTTGATGTCAGAGGCAATCAGATAAAAATGGATGAACAATTGCCAGATCATAATTGGCTTCCTGTTGCGACTCCCATGACTGAAGGACTGAGAGATCGATGGGGTGAAGGAGTGAAGGACTGAGGGAGCGATAGGATGAAGGACTGCATTGGGTGCGACGCTCCTGTTTAATAACTTCTCAGCTCGGATACTCAGCGCGTCCCGAGCTGATTATGAGTACTAATCCTGTCTAATTACTGAACACTTCCTGGAAGTGGGAGCTGCTGGGGGGACCTGAGGAAGGAGGCAAGAGAAGGAGTGGGAGGGTGAAGCAGCACTGGAGGGAAGGCATGCTTACGAGGGCAGGAGAAGGAGTGGATATCTGAGGCAGCACTACAAGGAAAGCATAAGGAAGGACGAACGAGGAGGAAAAGTTAGTTAAGGCAATACTTTAGAGAAACCATGAGGAACGAGGTAAGAGAAGGAGTGGTAGACTGAGGCAGAACTTCAGGGAAACCATGAGGAATGAGGTAAGAGAAGGAGTGGTAGACTGAGGCAACACTACAGGGAAACCATGAGGAACAAGGTAAGATAAGGAGTGGTAGACTGAGGCAGCACTACAGGGAAACTACGAGGAACGAGGTAAGAGAAGGAGTGGTAGACTGAGGCAACACTGCGAACAAGGCCTCATGGCGGAAGGGTCATACACTGCGAACAAGGCCTCATGGCGGAAGGGTCATACATGTCGAAAGATCGCCCAAATATGTGCACCTGTGCAGGATGCAAAAATCACTGGCTTGCATTGCCATTCGAGACACAAGCACGTGCCTTGTCACTTGCACGAGCCGGTACAGCCGTCGTCGACATGACCTCTCGGTCGCCAGTCTAGTACGCATACCATCACAACATGCTGCAGGAGAGACCTGCTCACGTTAACGAACCGAAGCCTTGTGCGGTCACGGTATGCGTGGAATAGATACCCAAGTATCGACCCTGGCTTTTCTCTGCGGCAGATTATCGTCTAAGTGGATAGCACCACTATGAAAATGTAATACCTAATTTTGTTGTGACTCGCTGAGAAGATGGCCACATGTTTGAAATATTATTGTTGCATGTATTTCAGAATACTAACCAGGCTATGAGTTACAAATTTACGTGGATGTAAATTAATATAAGCCTTATCAAACTGATCCCATTCTGAAGGTTGTTAGATACGATTGTTATAGGATGACATCTATGACAACTATTAACGTCGTTTAAATCCACTAATCATCAATCATCTAATTAGCATAGTAAGGAATCAGTAGTGGATTAACAAATTGAAAAAAATCGCGGCGAGACAAAATTGTGTGTCCGCTAACCGCTGACTTTCATTTTTTATCGACTTTCTGTACAGCCCGCACTTTTCCATCGCATCACAGAAGAGCAAAGAGCAGACACCACCCGTTCAGTCTGTCCCAAACTGTAGACGTGAGAGGTTGTTAGCCTGCGTTTGCTCTTGTCCACAATTGACTAGACAGTAAGAGCAGACACCACCCGTTCAGTCTGTCGAAAGCTGTAGACGTGGGAGGTTGTTAGCCTGCGTTTGCTCTTGTCCACAATTGACTAGACAGTAAGAGCGGCAGCCACCCGTTCAGTCTGTCCAAAACTGTAGACGTGGGAGGTTGTTAGCCTGCGTTTGCTCTTGTCCACAATTGACTAGACAGTAAGAGCGGCAGCCACCCGTTCAGTCTGTCCAAAACTGTAAACGTGGGAGGTTGTTTGCCCGCGTATGGTCTTGTCCACAATTGACTAGACAGTAAGAGCAGACACCACCCGTTCAGTCTGTCCAAAGCTGTAGACGTGGGAGGTTGTT
>SDVV010009602.1:0-16631 GCA_016164225.1 Gammarus roeselii | reverse complement strand
AGCAGAATGAAGTAATATGTAGCAGAGCCATTGAAGTTCTCAATAGCAAGCAGAATGATGTAATATGTAGCAGATCCATTGAAATTCACAATATCAATCAGAATGAAGTGATATGTAGCAAAGCCATTGAAGTTCACAATATCAAGCAGAATGAAGTAATATGTAGCAGAGCTATTGAAGTTCACAATACCAAGCAGAATGAAATAATATGAAGCAGAGGTATTGAAGTTTACAATATCAAGCAGAATGAAGTAATATGTAGCAGAGCCGTTGAACTTTACAATATCAAGCAGGATGAAGTAATATTTAGCAGTTTCATTGAAGTTCACAATATCAAGCTATATGAAGCAATATGTAGCAAAGCTATTGACGTTCACAATATCAAGCAGAATGGAGTGATATGTAGCAGAGTCATTGAAGTTCAAAATATCAATCGGAATAAAGTAATATGTAGCAGAGTAATTGAAGTTCACATGATCAAGCAGAATGAAGTAATGTGTAGCAGAGCCATTGAAGTTCAGAATATCAAGCAGAATGAAGTAATATGTAATAGATTCATTGAAGTTCACAATATCAAGCAGAATGAGGTAATGTGTAGGAGATCCATTGGAGTTCACAATATCAAGCAGAATGAAGTAATATGTAGCAGAGATATTGAAGTTCACAATATCAAGCAGAATGAAGTAATATATAGCAGGGCCATTGAAGTTCACGATATCAAGCAGAATGTAGTAATATGTAGCAGAGCCATTGAAGTTCAAAATATCAGGTAGAATGAAGTAATGTGTAACAGAGACATTGAAGTTCACAAAATCAAGCAGAATGAAGTAATATGTAGCAGATCCATTGAAGTTCACAATATCAAGCAGAATGAAGTAATATGTAGCAGGGCTACTGAAGTTCACAATATCAAACACAATGAAATAATATGTAGCAGAGCCATTGAAGTTCACAATATCGAGCAGGATGGAGTAATATGTAGCAGATCCATTGAAGTTCACTATATCAAGCAGAATGGAGTAATATATAGCAGAGCTAATGAGGTACTCAATATCAAGCAGAATGAATTAATATCTAGCAGATCCATTGATATTCACAATGTCAAGCAGAATGGAGTAATACATAGCAGAGCTAAGGAAGTTCACAATATCAAGCAGAATGAAGTAATGAGTAGCAAATCCATTGATATTCACAATTTTAAGCAGAATGATGTATAGTGTAGTATATCCATTGAAGTCCATATTATGAAGCAGAATGAAGTAATATGTAGCAGAGCTATTGAAGTTTACAATATCAAGCTCAATTAAGTAATATGTAGCAGGGCCATTGGAGTTCAAAATATCAAGCAGAATGAAGTAACATGTAGCAAAGCTATTGAAGTTCACAATGTCGAGCAAAATGAAGTAATATGTAGCACAGCTATTGAAGTTCACAATATCAAGCAGAATGAAGCAATATGTAGCAGAGTCATTGAAGTTCATTATATCAAGCAGAATGAAGTAATATGTAGCAGAGTCATTGAAGTTCAAATATCAAGTAGAATGAAGTAATGTGTAACAGAGCCATTGAAGTTCACAAAATCAAGCAGAATGAAGTAATATGTAGCAGATCCACTGAAGTTCACAATATCAAGCGGAATGAAATAATATGTAGCAGAACTATTGGTGTTCACAGAATCAAGCAGAATGGAGTATATTTAGCAGAGCTAATGAAGTTCACAATATCAAGCATAATGAAGTAATATGTAGCAGATCCATTGATATTGACAATGTCAAGCAGAATGAAGTATAATGTAGCATATCCATTGTAGTCCATATAATGAAGCAGAATGAAGTAATATGTTGCAGAGCTATTGAAGTTTACAATATCAAGCTGAATCAAGTAATATGTAGCAGGGCCATTGGAGTTCACAATATCAAGCAGAATGAAGTAATATGTAGCAAAGCTATTGAAGTTCACAATGTCAAACAAGATGAAGAATAATGTTGCATATCCATTGAAGTCGATATTAAGAAGCAGAATGCAGTAATATGTAGCAGATCCATTGAAGTTCACTATATCAAACAGAATGAAGAAATATGAAGCAGAGCGATTAAAGTTCACAATATCATGCAAAATGAAGTTATATGTAGCAGAACCTTTGAAGTTCACAATATCAAGCAGAATGAAGTAATATGTAGCAGGGTTATTGAAGTTCACAATATCAAGCTGAATGAAGTTAAATGTAGCAGAGCTATTGAAGTTCACAATATCAAACAGAATGAAATAATATGTAGCAGAGCCATTGAAGTTCACAATATCGAGCAGGATGGAGTAATTTGTAGCAGATCCATTGAAGTTCACTATATCAAGCAGAATGAAGTAATATGTAGCAGAGCTATTGAAGTTCCTAATATCAAGCAGGATGAAGTAATATGTAGCCGATCCATTGAAGTTCACAATATCAAACAGAATGGAGTCATATGTAGCAGAGTCATTGAACTTCATTATATCAAGCAGAATGAAGTAATATGTAGCAGAGCCATTCAAGTTCAAAATATCAAGTAGAATGAAGTAATGTGTAACAGAGCCATTGAAGTTCACAAAATCAAGCAGAATGAAGTAATGTGTAGCAGATCCATTGAAGTTCACAATATCAAGCAGAATGAAGTAATATGTAGCAGAACTATTGAAGTTCACAGTATCAAGCAGAATGAAGTAATATTTAGCAGAGCTAATGAAGTTCACAATATCAAGCAGAATGAAAAAATATGTAGCAGAGCAATTGAAGTTCACAATATCAAGCAGAATGAAATAACATGTAGCAGAGCCATTGAAATTCGAAATATCAAGCAGAATGGAGTAATATGTAATAGATCCATTGAAGTTCACAATATCAAGCCGAATGAAGTAATATGTAGCAGATGCATTGATGTTCACAATATCAAGCAGAATGAAGTAATATGTTGCATATCTATTGAAAATCACAATATCAAGCTGAATTAAGTAATTCGTAGCAAAGCTATTCAAGTTCACAATATGAAGCAGAATCATATAATATGTAGCAGAGCCTGTGAAGTTCACAATATCAAGCAGAATGAAGCAATTTGTAGCAGATTCATTGAAGTTCACAATTTCAAGCAGAATGAAGTGATATGTATCAGCGCCATTGAAGTTCACAATATCAAGCCGAATGAAGTAAAATGTAGCAGAACCATTGAAGTTCACAATATCAAGCGGAATGAAGTAATATGTAGCAAAGCTATTGAAGTTCACAGTATCAAGCAGAATGAAGTAATATTTAGCAGAGCTAATGAAGTTCACAATATCAAGCAGAATGAAATAATATGTTGCAGAGCAATTGAAGTTCACAATATCAAGCAGAATGAAGTAATATGTGGCAAAGCCATTGCAGTTCACAACATCAAGTAAATGAAGAAATGTGTAACAGAGCCATTGAAGTTCACAAAATCAAGCAGAATGAAGTAATATGTAGCAGAGCCATTGAAGTTCACAAAATCAAGCAGCATGAAGTAATATGAAGCAGAGGTAATGGAGTTCACAATATCAGGCAGAATGAAGTATTATGGAGCAGATTCATTGAAGTCCATATTATGAAGCAGAATGAAGTAATATGTAGCAGAGCTATTGAAGTTTACAATATCAAGCTGTATTAAGTAATATGTAGCAGGGCCATTGGAGTTCACAATATCAAGCAGAATGAAGAAATATATAGCAAAGCTATTGAAGTTCACAATGTCAAGCAAAAATGAAGTATAATGTTGCATATCCATTGAAGTCCATATTAAGAAGCAGAATTCAGTAATATGTAGCAGATCCATTGAAGTTCACTATATCAAACAGAATGAAGTTATATGTAGCAGAGTTATTGAAGTTCACAATATCAAACAAAATGAAGTAAAATGTAGCAGAGCCGATGAAGCTCGCAATATCAAGCAGAATGAAGAGATAGGTGGCAGAGTCATTGAAGTTCACAATATCAAGCTGAATGAAATAATATGTAGCAGAGCTATTGAAGTTCACAATATCAAACAGAATGAAATAATATGTAGCAGAGCCATTGGAGTTCACAATATCGATTTGGATGGAGTAATATGTAGCAGATCCATTGAAGTCCACTATATCAAGCAAAATGAAGTAATATGTAGCAGAGCTATTGAAGTTCACAATATCAAACAGAATGGAGTAATATGTAGCAGAGTCATTGAACTTCATTATATCAAGCAGAATGAAGTAATATGTAGCAGAGTCATTGAACTTCATTATATCAAGCAGAATGAATGTAGCAGAGCCATTGAAGTTCGAGATATCAAGTAGAATGAAGTTATATGTAGCAGAGTTATTGAAGTTCACAATATCAAACAAAATGAAGTAATATTTAGCAGAGCCGATGAAGCTCGCAATATCAAGCAGTATGAAGAAATAGGTGGCAGAGTCATTGAAGTTCACAATATCAAGCTGAATGAAGTAATATGTGGAAGAACCTTTGAAGTTCACAGAATCAAGCAGAATGAAGTAATATGTAGCAGAACTATTGAAGTTCACAGTATCAAGCAGTATGAAGTAATATTTAGCAGAGCTAATGAAGTTCACAATATCAAGCAGAATGAAATAATATGTAGCAGAGCAATTGAAGTTCACAATATCAAGCAGAATGAAATAACATGTAGCAGAGCTATTGAAGTTCGAAATATCAAGCAGAATGAAGTAATATGTATTAGATCCATTGAAATTCACAATTTCAAGCAGAATGAAGTAATATGTAGCAGATGCATTGATGTTCACAATATCAAGCAGAATGAAGTAATATGTTGCATATCTATTGAAAATCACAATATCAAGCAGAATTAAGTCATTCGTAGCAAAGCTATTTAAGTTCACAATATGAAGCAGAATCATATAATATGTAGCAGAGCCTGTGAAGTTCACAATATCAAGCAGAATGAAGTAATATGTAGCAGAACCATTGAAGTTCACAATATCAAGCAGAATGAAGTAATATGTAGCAAAGCTATTGAAGTTCACAATATCAATCAGAATTAAATAATATGTAGTAGAGCCATTGAAGTTACAGTATCAAGCAGTATGAAGAAATATGTAGCAGATTCATTGAAGTTCACAATATCAAGCAGAATGAAGTAATATGTAGCAGCACCATTGAAGTTCACAATATCAAGTAAAATGAAGTAATGTGTAACAGAGCCATTGAAGTTCACAAAATCAAGCAGAATGAAGTAATATGTACCAGAGCCATTGAAGTTCACAAAATCAAGCAGCATGAAGTAATATGAAGCAGAGGTAATGGAGTTCACAATATCATGCAGAATGAAGTAATATGTAGCAGATTCATTGAAATTCACAATATCAAGCAGAATGAAGTATTATGGAGCAGATTCATTGAAGTCCATATTATGAAGCAGAATGAAGTAATATGTAGCAGATCCATTGAAGTTCACATTATCAAGCAGAATGAAGTAATATGAAACTGAGCGATTGAAGTTCACAATATCATGCAAATGAAGTTATATGAAGCAGAGCCTTTGAATTTCACAATATCAAGCAGAATGAAGTAATGTAGCAGGGTTATTGAAGTTCATAATATCAATCAGAATGAAGTATATGTTGCAGAGCCATTGAAGTTCACAATATCAAGCAGAATGAAGTAATATGTAGCAGAGTCATTAAAGTTCAGATATCAAGTAAATTGAAGTAATGTGTAACAGAGCCATTGAAGTTCACAAAATCAAGCAGAATGAAGTAATATGTAGCAGATCCACTGAAGTTCACAATATCAAGCAGAATGAAGTAATATGTAGCAGAACTATTGGTGTTCACAGTATCAAGCAGAATGAAATATATTTAGCAGAGCTAATGAAGTTCACAATATCAAGCGTAATGAAGTAATATGTAGCAGATCCATTGATATTGACGATGTCAAGCAGAATGAAGTATAATGTAGCATATCCATTGAAGTCCATATTATGAAGCAGAATGAAGTAATATGTAGCAGAACTATTGAAGGTTACAATATCAAGCTGAATTAAGTAATATGTAGCAGGGCCATTGGAGTTCACAATATCAAGCAGAATGAAGTAATATGTAGCAAAGATCTATTGAAGTTCACAATGTCAAGCAAAAATGAAGTATAATGTTGCATATCCATTGAAGTCCATATTAAGAAGCAGAATACAGTAATATGTAGCAGATCCATTGAAGTTCACTATATCAAACAGAATGAAGTTATATGTAGCAGAGTTATTGAAGTTCACAATATCAAACAAAATGAAGTAATATGTAGCAGAGCCGATGAAGCTCGCAATATCAAGCAGAATGAAGAAATAGGTGGCAGAGTCATTGAAGTTCACAATATCAAGCTGAATGAAGTAATATGTGGAAGAACCTTTGAAGTTCACAGAATCAAGCAGAATGAAGTAATAAGTAGCAGAGCCATTGAAGTTCACAATGTGAAGCAGATTGAAGTAATATGTAGCAGAGCTATTGAAGTTTACAATATCGTGCAGAATGTAGTAATATGTAGCAGAGTCATTGAAGTTCAAAATATCAAGTAGAATGAAGTAATGTGTTACAGAGCTATTGAAGTTCACAAAATCAAGCAGAATGAAGTAATATGTAGCAGATCCATTGAAGTTTACAATATCAAGCAGAATGAAGTAATATGTAGCAGAGCTATTGAAGTTCGCAATATCAAACAGAATGAAATATAATGTAGCAGAGCCATCGAAGTTCACAATATCGAGCAGGATGGAGTAATATGTAGCAGATCCATTGAAGTTTACTATATCAAGCAGAATGAAGTAATATGTAGCAGAGCTATTGAAGTTCTTAATATCAAGCAGGATGAAGTAATATGTAGCCGATCCATTGAAGTTCACAATATCATGCAGAATGAAGTAATATGTAGCAGAGCCTTTGAAGTTCACTATATCAAGCGAAATAAAGTAATCCGTAGCAAAGCAATTGAAGTCCATATTATGAAGCAGAATGAAGTAATTTGTAGCATAGCTATTGAAGTTTAAATTATCAAGCTGAATTATGTAATATGTAGCAGGGCCATTGAAGTTCGAAATATCAAGCAGAATGAAGTAATATGTAGCAGAGCTATTGAAGTTCACAATATCAAACAGAATGGAGTAATATGCAGCAGAGTCATTGAACTTCATTATATCAAGCAAAATGAAGTAATATGTAGCAGAGCCATTGAAGTTCAAATAGCAAGTAAAATGAAGTAATGTGTAACAGAGTCATTGAAGTTCACAAAATCAAGCAGAATGAAGTAATATGTAGCAGATCCATTGAAGTTCACAATATCAAGCAGAATGAAGTAATATGTAGCAGAACTATTGAAGTTCACAGTATCAAGCAGAATGAAGTAATCTGTGGCAAAGCCATTGCAGTTCACAATATCAAGTAAAATGAAGTAATGTGTAACAGAGCCATTGAAGTTCACAAAATCAAGCAGAATGAAGTAATATGTAGCTGAGCCATTGAAGTTTACAAAATCAAGCAGCATGAAGTAATATGAAGCAGAGGTAATGGAGTTCACAATATCAGGCAGAATGAAGTAATATGTAGCAGATTCATTGAAATTCACAATATCAAGCAGAATGAAGTATTATGGAGCAGATTCATTGAAGTCCATATTATGAAGCAGAATGAAGTAATATGTAGCAGATCCATTGAAGTTCACAATATCAGCAGAATGAAGTAATATGCTACATATCTATTGAAAATCACAATATCAAGCAGAATTAAGTAATTCGTAGCAAAGCTATTTAAGTTCACAATATGAAGCAGAATCATATAATATATGTAGCAGAGCCTGTGAAGTTCACAATATCAAGCAGAATGAAGTAATATGTAGCAGATTCATTGAAGTTCACAATTTCAAGCAGAATGAAGTAATATGTATCAGCGCCATTGAAGTTCACAATATCAAGCCGAATGAAGTAATATGTAGCAGAACCATGGAAGTTCACAATATCAAGCAGAATGGAGTAATATGTAGCAAAGCTATTGAAGTTCACAATATCAATCAGAATTAAATAATATGTAGCAGAGCCATTGAAGTTACAGTATCAAGCAGAATGAAGTAATATGTAGCAGATTCATTGAAGTTCACAATATCAAGCAGAATGAAGTAACATGTAGCAGCACCATTGAAGTTCACAATATCAATCAGAATGAAATAATATGTAGCAGAGCCATTGAAATTCACAATATCAAGCAGAATGAAGTAATCTGTGGCAAAGCTATTGCAGTTCACAATATCAAGTAAAATGAAGTAATGTGTAACAGAGCCATTGAAGTTCACAAAATCAAGCAGAATGAAGTAATATGTAGCAGAGCGATTGAAGTTCACAAAATCAAGCAGCATGAAGTAATATGAAGCAGAGGTAATGGAGTTCACAATATCAGGCAGAATGAAGTAATATGTAGCAGATTCATTGAAATTCACAATATCAAGCAGAATGAAGTATTATGGAGCAGATTCATTAAAGTCCATATTATGAAGCAGAATGAAGTAATATGTAGCAGAGCCGATGAAGCTCGCAATATCAAGCAGAATGAAGAAATAGGTGGCAGAGTCATTGAAGTTCACAATATCAAGCTGAATGAATTAATATGTAGCAGAGCTATTGAAGTTCACAATATCAAACAGAATGAAATAATATGTAGCAGAGACATTGAAGTTCACAATATCGAGCAGGATGGAGTAATATGTAGCAGATCCATTGAAGTCCACTATATCAAGCAGAATAAAGTAATATGTAGCAGAGCTATTATAGTTCACAATATCGAGCAGGATGGAGTAATATGTAGCAGAGTCATTGAACTTCATTATATCAAGCAGAATGAAGTAATATGTAGCAGAGTCATTGAACTGCATTATATCAAGCAGAATGAATGTAGCAGAGCCATTGAAGTTCGAAATATCAAGTGGAATGAAGTTATATGTAGCAGAGTTATTGAAGTTCACAATATCAAACAAAATGAAGTAATATGTAGCAGAGCCGATGAAGCTCGCAATATCAAGCAGGATGAAGAAATAGGTGGCAGAGTCATTGAAGTTCACAATATCAAGCTGAATGAAGTAATATGTGGAAGAACCTTTGAAGTTCACAGAATCAAGCAGAATGAAGTAATATGTAGCAGAGCCATTGAAGTTCACAATGTGAAGCAGATTGAAGTAATATGTACCAGAGCTATTGAAGTTTACAATATCATGCAGAATGTAGTAATATGTAGCAGAGTCATTGAAGTTTAAAATATCAAGTAGAATGAAGTAATGTGTTACAGAGCCATTAAAGTTCACAAAATTAAGCAGAATGAATTAATGTGTAGCAGATCCATTGAAGTTCACAATATCAAGCAGAATGAAGTAATATGTAGCAGAGCTATTGAAGTTCACAATATCAAACAGAATGAAATAATATGTAGCAGAGCCATTGAAGTTCATAATATCGAGCAGGATGGAGTAATATGTAGCAGATCCATTGAAGTCCACTATATGAAGCTGAATGAAGTAATATGTAGCAGAGCTATTAAAGTTCTTAATATCAAGCAGGATGAAGTAATATGTAGCCGATCCATTAAAGTTCACAATATCATGCAGAATGAAGTAATATGTAGCAGAGCCATTGAAGTTCACTATATCAAGCGAATGAAGTAACATGTAGCAGAGTCATTGAAGTTCAAAATAAAGTGGAATGAAGTAATGTGTAACAGAGCCATTGAAGTTCATAAAATCAAGCAGAATGAAGTAATATGTAGCAGATCCATTGAAGTTCACAATGTCAAGCAGAATGAAGTAATATGTAGCAGAACTATTGAAGTTCACAGTATCAAGCAGAATGAAGTAATATTTAGCAGAGCTAATGAAGTTCACAATATCAAGCAGAATGAAATAATATGTAGCAGAGCAATTGAAGTTCACAATATCAAGCAGAATGAAATAACATGTAGCAGAGCCATTGAAGTTCGAAATATCAAGCAGAATGAAGTAATATGTAATAGATCCATTGAAGTTCACAATATCAAGCAGAATGAAGTAATATGTAGCAGACGCATGTATGTTCACAATATCAAGCAGAATGAAGTAATTCGTAGCAAAGCTATTTAAGTTCACAATATGAAGCAGAATCAAATAATATGTAGCAGAGCCTGTGAAGTTCACAATATCAAGCAGAATGAAGTAATATGTAGCAGATTCATTGAAGTACACAATTTCAAGCAGAATGAAGTAATATGTATCAGCGCCATTGAAGTTCACTATATCAAGCAGAATGAAGTAATATGTAGCAGAACTATTGAAGTTCACAATATCAAGCAGAATGAAGTAATATGTATCTAAATCATTGAAGTTCACAATATCAAGCAGAATGAAGTAATGTGTAGCAAAGCTATTGAAGATCACAATATCAAGCAGAATGATGTAATATGTAGCAGTTCTTTTGAAGTTTACACTATCAAGCAGAATGAAGTAAAATGTAGCAGATCCATTGAAGTTCACATTATGAAGCAGAATGAAGTAATATGTAGCTGAGTCATTGAAGTTCACAATATCATGCAGAATGAAGTAATATGTAGCAGAGCTATTGAAGTTCACAATATCAAGCCGAATGAAGTAATATGTAGCAGAGTTATAGAAGTTCATTATATCAAGCCGAATGAAGTAACATGTAGCAGAGCCATTGAAGTTCAAAATATCAAGTGGAAATGAAGTAATGTGTAACAGAGCTATTGAAGTTCACAAAATCAAGCAAAATGAAGTAATATGTAATAGATCCATTAAAGATCACAATATCAAGCAGATGAAGTAATATGTAGCAGATGCATTAATGTTCACAATACCAAGCAGAATGAAGTAATATGTTGCAAGTCTATTGAAAATCACAATATCAAGCAGAATGAAGTAATTCGTAGCAGAGCTATTTAAGTTCACAATATGAAGCAGAATCAAATAATATGTAGCAGAGACTGTGAAGTTCACAATATCAACCAGAATGAAGTGATATGTAGCAGATTCATTGAAGTTCACAATTTCAAGCAGAATGAAGTAGTATGTATCAGCGCCATTGAAGTTCACAATATCAAGCAGAATGAAGTAATATGTAGCAGAACCATTGAAGTTCACAATGTCAAGCAGAATGAAGTAATATGTAGCAGCACCATTGAAGTTCACAATATCAATCAGAATGAAGTAATATGTAGCAGAGCCATTGAAGTTCACAATATCAAGCAGAAAGAAGAAATTTGTAGCAGATCCATTGAAAATCACAATATCAAGCAGAATGAAGTATTATGGAGCAGATTCAATGAAGCCCATATTATGAAGCAGAATGAAGTAATATGTAGCAGATCCATTGAAGTTCACAATATCAAGCAGAATGAAGTAATATGTAGCAGAGCGATTAAAGTTCACAATATCATACAAATGAAGTTATGTGTAGCAGAGCCTTTGAAGTTCACAATATCAAGCAGAATGAAGTAATATGTAAAAGGGTTATTGAAGTTCATAATATCAAGCAAAATGAAGTATGTGTTGCAGAGCCTTTGAAGTTCACAATATCAAGCAGAATGAAGTAATAAGTATCTGAGTCATTGAAGTTCAAAATATCAAGCAGAATGAAGTAATATGTAGCAGAGCTATTGAAGTTCACAATATCGAGCAGAATGAAGTAATATGCAGCAGAGTACTTGAAGTTCACAATATCAAGCAGAATGAAGTAATATGTAGCTGAGTCATTGAAGTTCACAATATCATGCAGAATGAAGTAATATTTAGCAGAGCCATTGAAGTTCACCATATCAAGCGAATTGAAGTAATACGTTGCAGATCTATTAAAGTTCACAATATCATGCAGAATGAAGTAATATGTAGCAGAGCCATTGGAGTTTACAATATCAAGCAGAATGAAGTAATATTTAGCAGAGCTAATGAAGTTTACAATATCAAGCGGAATGAAGTAATATGTAGCAGATCCATTGAATTCACAATATCAAGCAGAATGAAGTATCATGTAGCAGATCCATTGGAGTCCATATCATGAAGCAGAATGAAGTAATATGTAGCAGATCCATTGAAGTTCACAATATCAAGCAGAATGAAGTAATATGTAGCAGAGCGAGAAAAGTTCACAATATCATGCAGAATGAAGTCATGTGTAGCAGAGCCTTTGAAGTTCACAATATCAAGCAGAATGAAGTAATATGTAGCAGGGTTATTAGAGTTCATAATATCAAGCAAAATGAAGTATACTTAGCAGAGCCATTGAAGTTCACAAAATCAAGCAGCAAGAAGTAATATGAAGCAGAGCTAATGAAGTTCACAATGTCAAGCAGAATGAAGTAATATGTAGCAGATCCATTGATATTCACAATATCAAGCAGAATGAAGTATTATGGAGCAGATCCATTGAAGTCCATATTATGAAGCAGAATGAAGTAATATGTAGCAGATCCATTGAAGTTCACTATATCAAGCAGAATGAAGAAATATGTAGCGGAGCGATTAAAGTTCACAATATCATGCAGAATGAAGTTATATGTAGCAGAGCCTTTGGAGTTAACAATATCAAGCAGAATGAAGTAATATTTAGCAGGGTTATTGAAGTTCATAATATCAAGCAGAATGAAGTAATATGTATCAGAGTCATTGAAGTTCACAATATCAAGCAGAATGATGTAATATGTAGCAGATCTATTGAAGTTTACAATTTCAAGCAGAATGAATTAAAATGTAGTAGAGCCATTAAAGTTTGCAATATGCAACAGAATGAACTAATATGTAGCAGAGCCAGTGAAGTTTACAATATCGCGCTGAATGAAATAATATGAAGCAGAGCTATTGAAGTTCCCAAAATCAAGCGGAATGAAGTAATATGGTGCAGAGTAATTGAAGTTCACAATAGCAAGCAGAATGAAGTAACATGTTGCAGATACATTGAAATTCAAAATATCAAGCTGAATAAAGTAATATGTAGCAGATCCATTGAAGTTCACAATATGAAGCAGAATGAAGTGATATGTAGCTGAGTCATTGAAGTTCACAATATCATGCAGAATGAAGTAGTATTTAGCAGAGCCATTGAAGTTAACCATATCAAGCGAAATGAAGTAATGCGTAGCAGATCTATTAAAGTTCACAATATCAAACAGAATTAAGTAATATGTAGCAGAGTCATTGGAGTTCACAATATCAAGCAGAATGAAGTAATATTTAGCAGAGCTAATGAAGTTTACAATATCAAGCCGAATGAAGTAATATGTATCAGATCCATTGAAGTTCACAATATCAAACAGAATGAGGTAATATGTAGCAGATCTAATGAAGTTCACAATATCAAGCAAGATGAAGAAATAAGTAGCAAAGCCCGTGAAGTTCGTAATATCAAGCAGAATGAAGTAATACGTAGCAGAGCTATTGAAGTTCACAAAATCAGGCAGAATGAAGTAATATGTAGCAGAGCCATTGATGTTCACAGTATCAAGCAGAATGAAGTAATGTGTATCAGATCCATTGAAGTTCACAATATCAAGCAGAATGAAGTAATATGTAGCAGATCCATTGATATTCACAATAACAATCAGAATGAGTAGTACGTAGCAGAGCTGTTGAATATTACTATATCAAGCAGAATGGAGTAATATGTAGCAGAGCCATTGAAGTTCACAATATCAAGCAGAATGAAGTAATATGTAGCAGATCCATTGAAGTTCACAATAACAAGCAGAATGAAGTAATATGTAGCAGAGCTGCTGAATATCACAATATCAAGCAGGATGAAGTATATTTAGCAGATCCCTTGAAGTTCACAATATCAAGCAGAATGAAGCAATATGTAGCAAAGCTTTTGAAGTTCTTAATATCGAGCAGAATGAAGTAATATGTAATAGAGCTATTGAAATTAACAATATCAAGCAGAATGATGCAATAAGTAGCAGAGCTATTGAAATTCACAATATCAAGCAGAATGGTGTGATGTGTAGCAGAGCCATTGAAGTTTTCAATATCAAGCGAAATGAAGTGATATGTAGCAGAGTAATTGAAGTTCACAATATCAAGCAGAATGAAGTAATATGTAGCAGATACATTGAAATTTCCTAGTATCAAGTTGAATTAATTAATATGTAGCAGATCCATTTAAGTTCACAATATCAAGCAGAATGAAGTAATATGTAGCTGAGTCATTGAAATTCACAATATTATGCAGAATGATGTAATATGTCGCCGAGCCATTGAAGTTCACCATATCAAGCGAAATGCAATAATCCGTAGCAGAGCCATTGAAGTTCAAAATATCAAGCAGAATGGAGTAATACGTAGCAGAGCTATTGAAGTTCACAATATCAAACAGAATAAAGTAATACGTAGCTGAGTCATTGAAGTTCACAATATAAAACAGAATGAAGTATTATGTAGCAGATTTAATATAGTTCACAATATCAAGCAGAATGAAGTAGTATGTAGCAGAGCTATTGGAGTTCACAATATCGAGCAGAATGAAGTAATATTTAGCAGAGCTAATGAAGTTCACAATATCAAGCAGAATGAAGTAACATGTAGCAGATCCATTGAAATTCACAATATCAAGCAGAATGAAGTAATACGTAGCAGAGTTATTTAAGTTAAAATTATCAAGCAGAATGAAGTAATATGTAGCAGAGCCGATGATGCTCGCAATGTCAAGCAGAATGAAGAAATACATAGCAGAGCCATTGGAGTTCACAGTATCAAGCTAAATGAAGTGATATGTAGAAGATCCATTGCTGTTCACAATATAAAGCAGTATGAAGAAATAGGTAATAGAGCCATTCAAGTTCACATTATCAAGCTGAATGGAGTAATATGTAGCGGAACCATTGAAGTTCAGAATATCATGCAGAATGGAGTAATATGTGGCAAATCCATCGAAGTTCAAAATATCGAGCTGAACGAAGTAATATGTAGCAGAGCCATTGAAGTTCACAATATCAAGCAGAATGAAGTAATATGTAGCAGAGCTATTGAAGTTTATTATATCAAGCAGAATGAAGTAATATGTAGCAAAGCCATTGAAGTTCACAATATCAAGTAGAATGGAGTAATGTGTAACAGAGCCATATTGAAGTTCAGAAAATTAGGCAGAATGAAGTTATATGTAGCAGAGCTATAAAAGTTCACAATAACAAGCAGAATGAGAATAATGTAGCATATCCATATAAGTCCATATTAAGAAGCAGAATGAAGTAATATGTAGTAGATCCATTGAAGTTCACTATATCAAACAGAATGAAGTTATATGTAGCAGAGTTATTGAAGTTCACAATATCAAACAAAATAAAGTAATATGTAGAGGAGCCAATGAAGCTCTCAATATCAAGCAGTTTGATGAAATAGGTAGCAGAGCCATTGAAGTTCACAATAACAAGCCGAATGGAGTAATACGTAGAAGAACTATTGAAGTTCACAAAATCAAGCAGAATGAAGAAATAAGTAGCGGAGCCATTGAAGTTCACAATATGAAGCAGATTTAAGAAATATGGAGCAGAGCTATTGAAGTTCTTAATATCAAGCAGAATGAAGTAATATGTAGCTGATCCATTGAAGTTCACAATATAATGCCGAATGAAGTAATATGTAGCAGAGCCATTGAAGTTCACTATATCAAGCGAAATAAAGTAATCTGTAGCAGAGCAATTGAAGTTCATAATATCAAGCAGAATGAAGTAATACGTAGCAGAACTATTGAAGTTCACAGTATCAAGCAGAATGAAGTAATATTTAGCAGAGCTATTGAAGTTCACAATATCAAGCAGAATGAATTAATACGTAGCAGAGCCTTTGAAGTTCACAATGTCAAGCAGAATGAAGTAATATGTAGCAGATCCATTGAAAATCACAATATCAAGCAGAATTAATTAATTTGTAGCAAGCTATTCAAGTTCACAATATCAAGCAGAATTAAAAAATATGTTGGCGAGCTATTGAAAATCACAATATCAAGCCGATTGAAGTAATATGTGGCAGATTCCTTGAAGTTCACAATATCAAGGAGAATGAAGTAATATGTATCAGCGCCATTAAAGTTCACAATGTCAAGCAGATTGAAGCAATATGTCGCAGAACTATTGAAGTTCACAATATCAAGCAGAATGAAGTGATATGTAGCTAAGCTATAGTTAGTTCACAATATCAAGCAGAATGAAGTAATATGTAGCAGAGACTTTGGAGTTCACAATATCAAGCAGAATGGATTATGTAGCAGAGCCATTGAAGTTCACAATATCAAGCCGAATAAAGTAATATGTAGCAGAGATATTGAAGTTTACAATATCAAGTAGAATGAGGTTATGTGAATCTGGGTAATTGATGTTAACAATATCAAGCAGTATGAAGTAATATGTAGAAGAGCTATTGAAGTTCACAATATCAAGCAGAATGATGGATTATGTAGCAGATCTTTTGAAGTTTAGAATATCAGGCAGAATGAAGTAATATGTAGCAGGGCCATTGAAGTTCACAATATCAAGCAGAATGAAGTAATATGTAGCAGAGCCATTAAAGTTCACAATATCAAGCAGAATAAAGTAATTTGTAGCAGAGCAATTGAAGTTCGCAACATCAAGCA
>SDVV010009601.1:0-16631 GCA_016164225.1 Gammarus roeselii | reverse complement strand
ATGTCGTGATCTGGTCGGATGAGGCACGGGTACGGCCTCAATATCGTGATCTGGTCGGATGAGGCACGGGTACGGCCTCAATGTCGTGATCTGGTCGGATGAGGCACGGGTACGGCCTCAATATCGTGATCTGGTCGGATGAGGCACGGGTACGGCCTCAATGTCGTGATCTTGTATGTTCATTACATTCTGTTTAGAAACTCGTTTCAGTATAAATTTAGGCGTTTTTGAAGTAGAAATATAAAGTGAGATTCTCGTGATACTTTCTTATGTCCATCTGAAGTGTTTTCAAGAAAATCGCTAGCAATTTTTTCAACATAATTTTTGTTCGAAATGATTGCATAGAAATAATGAAGCTCTAATGATCTTCTAAAACTCTACTTCAGGTGATTAGAATGCCTTGCAAATGTTCACAAACAACAAAAGCCAGACACATTCATCAATTTTCCAGATTTTCATTATTCTAAATAGTTTTTAATTTACTTTATACTGAACCTCATCGATGCCTCGTTGTGTCTTTAGTAAAAATTGGTCTGGAAAATCAAAAAAAAGGTTTTCTTGTATTGGTACAGTAATTATTTAAAACTTAGGGATAGAAAGGTTACATGTATTCACATTATAGCTGGGTAATACTTTTTAACTTGTAACAACTGTTTAATCGGTGACCGCCTATTGAAAGGAGGGCGCTGGATTATTATACTGTAGAGGGGGATGAACTGATTGGCTACCAATGAGAAGGTGGTTACAGAGGAACATTGTGAAGAAATGAGTGAAGATATAACATGGATAGCCTATAAATACGAACTATTTACACGATCATTTCTAGAGACTCTTGCGTAGAACCTCAAGCAGGTTTGTTGATGAATGTCAAGAGAATTATGAGCTGCAGACAAATGGGCTGACATTGAAAGCTATTATAAAGTTGGAGTGTGGGGAAAAACTGATAAAATATTAATTTAATGAATGTATAATGTTCACTAGATGTTGAAAAACTAAGTAATTCCTGCCAACTCCAAACCAGTAACGCATAAAGACAATTTGTCGTCATGTTCATACTTCAAAGACATTGACACCAAATTTACCTGATAGCTAGAACAATGGTTGCAACTGTACCTAACGACTACGTGGTGACATGGTAGACAAGGAAACGGGATTAGAATAATGTTAATCTCACGTCATTGTTGAGCGGCCGAGTCGCACTGAAGGTATGTGTATGTACACAGTGATGGACTACCGCAGCCCTGACGCTGATAACATACGTGTAGACTAACATTTACAGGGGGTGGGAAATTAGAGCTTGTTATACCTAACACTGATGAAAGATGAACAGTTTTTGGTCACTCTTCTTTCTCAAACCTATTTATTCATGTCTATAATGTTAATATTAAGATCCTGGACGGAAATTGAATTAGATAAAGGAGGGAACCTAAAATGTATAATAACACACCAGTAGATAGATGTATGAATGACCTTTCAAATATAAATATAATTTCATTCTTTTCAGCCCAAAAAATGATCAATTACTAGACATGTATAAGCCATCTTATCTGAGTAGACAGGGATCAGCCTACACTTGATCAATGAATTGTTAGTATTGTCAACATTAGGAAAGCAAACCATACAACTTTTCGTTGAAATAAACTGGATAAGTATTGTTTTGAAAAAACAAATTTTGAAACAGCATCATTAACTTATTTGCTATAAAGTTAACTGGGTGCATTACATCAACCATTCAACGATACTCCATTAAGACTACAAAATTGCAAAAGCAAATTTGCCTTTCTGTGAAATATCTGTAATTTATGGATTTATGGAATACTTAATGATGATAGATAAACTAATTACTCTTTTCTATCTACTTTAATGCCGTCACCTCACATAATAAACACTTTATATTCACAAGTTTTCATTTGTTTCATGATGGGTTGCCATTAAATTGCCCATTCATCATTGATAAGCAAGAGACTATAGTGGAGAATGAAGAATCAGCCTACACTGATAGCAAGAGACTATAGTGGAGAATGAAGAATCAGCCTACACTGTTAGCAAGAGACTATAGTGGAGAATGAAGAATCAGCCTACACTGTTAGCAGGGGACTGTAGTTGAGAATGAAGAACCAGCCTACACTGTTAGCAGAGACTATAATGGAGAATGAAGAATCAGCCTGCACTGTTAGCAAGAGACTCTAGTGGAGAATGAAGAATCAGCCTGCACTGTTAGCAAGAGACTATAGTGGAGAATGAAGAATCAGCCTGCACTGTTAGCAAGAGACTATAGTGGAGAATGAAGAATCAGCCTGCACTGTTAGCAAGAGACTGTAGTGGAGAATGAAGAATCAGCCTGCACTGTTAGCAAGAGACTATAGTGGAGAATGAAGAATCAGCCTGCACTGTTAGCAAGGGACTATAGTGGAGAATGAAGAATCAGCCTGCACTGTTAGCAAGAGACTATAGTGGAGAATGAAGAATCAGCCTACACTGTTAGCAAGAGACTATAGTGGAGAATGAAGAATCAGCCTACACTGTTTGCAGGGGACGATATATCAAGAAGATGGTTCATCATTAAGGTGCCCTGCAATAAGAGATGAATAAGCGCCATACAATGAGACAGCTTCTGAGTATTATTTCGTACAACAATATCATGAACAACGGTTTATCAGTATTGGCCATAATACTCTCCTAATATAACACAGTATTGAGCACCTGCAGTCACTATGGTTAATATTATATAAGTGAAATATATTGCTTTACTGTTGTCAATTGGTCAACAAAAATATCCTTTGTCTGCAGACGTATCATTTGGTCCCTTTGTCGTGGATCATTTGGCTTACAATATAAGACATTTGAAGTTCAAAAATGTCCATTATCACGTAGTACAATTTATCATCAAGTCTATTATTCTACCTCCAAGGAGGGAGACAACAGTCATGTCATATAGAGCGTGACAATAATCGAGTAAGGCACGTGAACCATCATCTCCTGCATAGTAATTGAAGGTATGATACACATCAACTAAGTGGTATAGCTAAGATCAAACTTCTTTAGTGATATCAATTCAAAAGTCAAATCGACCAAGAACCGAGCTCAAGTAACCTGGGTTAGTTCACAACTCAAATTTTCGACCCTCAATATTGCGACACTTGCCATTAAAATAACATAAACAGACCTTGCCTAACCTAACCTAGTCTGTACGTGTTTCTAACCCGCGGGGCAGATGTACGAAACATTTTCGAAATTTAAAAAAATTTAAAAAGTGGCAAAAACTTGAGTGTGTCGGAATATTGAGCTGTGAATTAACCCTAAAGTAAGTGTGGTAGGGCACTACGCCCTGCGATGAGGCACTTCGATCTACATCTCTCTCCTTCGCTCCTCCTGCCTCCCTCATCATATGAGTTCGGCCACGAAGACGGGTTCTCCTCTCTCGTCGGTCCTCAGTGGCTCGCGGGAGTAGTGCCCCCCTTCAAGGGGCTCGTCGGGCAGTGGTCTGTTGGCCAGTCCTCCCGGACTGCCACTGTCGGGAGGCTGGAAAGTTGAGCCTGTGAACTCCAGGCCCTGCTTCGACAAATGGGAGATTGTATTAGATGGGAAGACATGAAAATTCAATCAGAAGGTGGCCTACACTTGTTTGTAAAACTAAGAATACAATTATTTTATTATGAAACGGGTTCTAACAAAGATCTAGAGAGATTACAGGGTAGAACATGCTTAGATGCTTGTAATAGATTGAGACCGTTGAGCAGGCATGACAGTGTGTCGTTCCATTGATTATACCTTGTAAGCAATAAAACCTCCAACCAAGGTTGTAGTACTTTACTCAGAATGCTACATACTGCACCAACTACTTACTCAGCCTAAACATTTTTCTTGTAACTGAAATTTTCTGATAACAATTGTTAACCTGGCTCCCCTTTCACCTCTAGAACGTGGTTGAAGGCCGTGTGCGGTGTCTGCACTCCCGGCACCTTAGGCCCTTGGATCTGCCCGGACGATGGTCCTCCCCTCTCCGCCATGTCGCCTCTCCTGAGGTGCTCCAGCGTGGCGTAGTAGTCGTAGTGGTCACGGCCTCCCGCCAGCTCCTCCTCTTCTTCAGGAGAAAGCGTCCGCAGTTGCATGGACCGGATGGTGCCGCCGTGCGACTTCTGGATGGTGGCGTAGGTGTTGCTCTGAGCGTCCATCTGCAACATGGAGTTGCACATCCAGTATTGAGACAAAGTGAAGGAATTACCAATTAATACACCAGACAATAGAGTCATAGTCTCTTCTTACAAGAAGAGGGTGACCGGCCAAGGACGATCCTTACACTGTACTCCGCACACTCACACACATACCAAATATCAGCCCTTTAGCGAATGAGCCATATTGTATGTACACTGTACCAAACGAAAATGATAGCCATCTTTACGAGGCACTTCTCGGCGGCTTGCTTCTGGTCGAAACTACTTCTGCAGCAGCATCGTTTACAAGTGTTTACAAGTGTAGGAAGACAACAGCAGGCCTATTGGCCCAAACTAGGTTGCCTTTTGGTAGCAAGAATGTTAGTTCTGGAGTAGAACGTCTAAGAGGCCTATTGGCCACAACTAGGTTGCCTTTTGGTAGCAAGAGGATTAGTTTTGAAGTAGAACGTCTGAGAGGGCTTCGTGTGCCATTTCTATTTTTCTTTATAACAGCAGGAAATGGAACGGTTTAGCTATTAATCGGCAATTTATGTAGAACTTATCGAGCCGCAACTTAAACGTTTCGATTGTATTGCTGTTTACAACCTCCGCTGGAAGTTTGTTCCATTCTTCGACAACTCTATACGTGAAGAAATTGCGCGTGATGTCGAGTGAGAAACGTTTCCCAACGATTTTGTATCCATTGTTCCTAGTCGCTCAGTTTGTATCTAGAGTGAAAGAGCTCGCTCGGTCGACGTTTTCCTCACGCTTCATAATCTTCCCCACTTCCATCATGTCGCCTCTGACTCGACGTTTCTCCAGCGAATAAAGATTGAAGCCTGTCTCCGTACGATTTATTCCGCAGCGAGGGGATGAGTTTGGTAGCTCTACGTTGAACCTTCTCAAGTTTAATAACGTTTTTTCAAAGGAATGGAGACCAGAATTGAACGGCATACTCGAGATGCGGTCTAACAAATGCATTAAATAACTTGAGCATACTGTGCTGGTTTTTGTAAGAGATAGAGCGGGACCTAGCATTTTGTTGCCTTTCTTGGCAGCATCGTTACATTGCTTGCTGCTTCGTAGAGTTAATAGTTACCTGCGTAAGGTCCAGGTGGCTGGTGCGAGGGTCATGGTTCCACTCTGCGTCTAGGGTGACTCCGTGGGGTAAGTCTCCATGATCGGGGGATGAGAGCATTCCCCCCGGGGGTGCAGTGGTATCGAACTCACTCATTACCTGCATTGACAGCTCCTGTTCCTCGTACCGCTTCAGCTTCCTGTTGAGGACGAGATGATGATAAACATCGCAATATACAACCATAAATTTACGGGATTTCGCATATGAAATTAGTTTTTATATAAAAGCCTTTGCCATCTAATCTAATCTCTGTACAATGGTTTTTATTCATGCGACTCATCAGTTACCAGAGATCGAACACGAGTGAACGTGTCAGGAGACAAACTGTCTGTAGGTGCACCACTCACTGGTCCAGCCAAAGCGGATTCTCTGTCTTGTTGAGGCCGATGTCGTCCTCCAGTCCGCGTTTTAAGAGGTTCTCCTGAGACTTGGCGCTAGGACCCATGACCCAATACCTAGGTAGGGGCAAACAAAAGTGTTTGGGAACCGGAGAAACTTTATTGAAAAAATAATGAGACATGTTTTTGCCAGTAGAGTACCCAGAATTAATTTCTGGACCTACAATGCAAGGCATAGTCACAGAAGGTTCTTGAGCGGGTTATTCTTTCAAGATTGTAAACATTCGGTCAACTGGGAGGTCCGCTACCGCCATCGTTGAATAACGTGAACACTGATGGGTAGGATTATTTTCTAAGAAGAGAAAGCTAAAGTTTTCATGTCGCCGTTGCTGTTACAGTGGTAGTTAAGCAGATGATAAGATGATGTTAGCGTTGACTCTGTAAGCATTGCAAAAGATTCTTGATATCTGTAGCAATTTTTTTTTATTGTATATAATACTACATTTAAACTGAAGGGTCCTAATTACTATCTATCGACTGAAATAAAACTAGGCGGTGTTGCACTGATTATGTGGATGAATTTCAATAGCGAGAACACATCATCACAGCAGATTGCAATGATGTTGCACAACAAGCATGGCGGCAAAATGCAGTTTTGGTAACATACTGATACATAAAATTTTGTTTGCACCGAAGGAACCTAAAATATAGATTTTCAAATCATATTGTTACCCAATATATTGCAGTGCAACGTATAGAAATTTCTTCCAATATAGTGAGGAAATTTACAATGTTATAATGACACTTTTAGACGACCGTATCAGGTCCCAAGCTCGAAATCAGCGAGAAGGGCTTTTGCCAAAAAACAGTCAGATCACATCAAGGCACTGATCCGTGAAGCGCCTCATGACTCGAGTTATGAGTTCATCAAATAAAATCCTCGCTTCAATCTGCTCTGGTGATGGGCTCGCTGACTTGTCATTGTTAAGGCGATGGAGAGAATTGCTGTACACGTTGGTAGGATAACCTTGTATGCCTTAATTTTCTTGCTACTGTGTTCTGTGTTCTCGCTGGTGGCGGGAGCTCTATACATCTTAGTAACAATAGGTTAAAGTAAACGTCTCAATTGTACTACTATCACTATGATTGTTGTTAATAAAGTTATCATTATTATTTTGATTATATGTGGCTGGAATGAGGATGAAAATTCAAAGATAAAGTACGACATAGATTGTTACAGGAGGCTAATGTTTTAGAAAATTTAAATTTTGTAAGGAGTTCAATTGGAGGCTCACTTCATTTTGACATTAGCCCGTTTCAAATAACAAATAAGAGCTCCTGGTATAAAATCGGTACAAAATTCCAACAAAACTTATGCAGGTAAAAGAACTAACATTTTGAAACAATATTTAATCAATGAATAAAAAATGCCCGATACCCGTTGTTTTTGATCAGATATAAAATGAGCGATTTTTCATGCCTGGAAAATAGTTAACATGTCTTGTTTCTCTGTGATGGTCACGAGTGAACAATAGACCGGATCATTCACGGATACGGGAAGACTTCTTCTCCAACAGCGTTGAATTAAAATTCGTGCAGAGATTAAACTCTAGAGAAAAATATATAACAAATATCAGACACATCTTTTCAAAGCGCGTCTTCAAAAATTTCACGAAAATTTGAATTTATGAGGAGAGACCCAAGGACACACGACCTTGATTTACGAGGAGAGACCCAAGGTCACACGACCTTGATTTACGAGGAGAGACCCAAGGACACACGACCTTGATTTACGAGGAGAGACCCAAGGACACACGACTTTGATTTACGAGGAGAGACCCAAGGACACACGACCTTGATTTATGGCAGAAGTAAATCAATTCGTTAATGAAGAGATTCATGAATATCCTACCCTTTCCATTCCACAAGTTTCTAGAAAATATGACGTCAACAAGTGTACTATTCATAATATTGTTCGCACGGAACGAAAAAAGAAGCCGTACAAGTTCAACTGGCAACAAAAGTTTAGTAAAAGTGTTAGAAATCAGCGCTTATTTTTTTTTCCCAGAGCATCAGATTCTAACATTGATTCACAAAAAAAAAAAATCTCGTACGAAAGTGCGTTATGCTGACGCCATATCCTAAGCATCTAAATTCTAGATACAGAAGTGTTGATGACGCTCGTCAAAATGAAGATTGTGTGATGAGGCTGCTCAATGCGAGCTGTCGCGAGCTTCCATCGCAGATCAAGACTTGGTGCCATCAATTTGAGAGCTACAGTCGAGCAGAGTTGTAGTGACGAGTCTTTTTTTATAATAACGCACAGCATTCTACAATGTTTCAGTAGTTCCCTGGTATGAAGAAGAATGAATTCAATTTTTTTTGCGGTTATAACGTATCCTTTAAAATGTACACTCTTTAACTACAACATTTTAAAAAACAAAACAGTAGGTATGTGATTTTGTTTTAGTGCATGTGTGAACAGTCATTCCAACTGTTTTTCGAGTCTGAGTACTTAATAGTCATCCATGCAACACACTCTAACGTATTGCTTCACTCGAGACCCGTGGTCCTCACCTGAGGCAGCAGCAGACCACACTGAAGCTGATGAAACCCACGAAGAGGACGAGCAGCAGCGCGATGAGGCCAGCGAGGCGCACGTCCACGGCCTCAGAAGAGGGAGGAAGGTGGGCAGGCTGCGTTGGGGAGAGGAGGAGGAGAGGTGAGGGTGACGGGGCAGCAATAGTGAGAGTACATGAACTATGGGCAATATTATTTGCTGTACGAAATAAATAAAGAGCAGTATGATTCTATCAGGAAAAGAGGTTTTGCTTAGAGAGGTAACCGTCGTGAAATGTTTGCTCATAGGTAAGGCCAGATAATTTTACAAAAAATAGAATTCAGTGACGATATTATACACAATCATAAGTGAACTGCAAATACGCACACACATACACTTAGCTATGTATACTGGCTACCAGGTGCGTACTCGAACTGTTTCATACTTAATTTCCTACTATCAGTTTATAAATCTCTTGATGTTCAGCAGAACAACATATATTACAAACTTCAAAACCTGCCAACATCGATGAAACATCGCAGGCAGTTCCCTCAATACGGATAGAGTAGAATCGCAGGCAGTTCCCTCAATACGGATAGAGTCCCAGGCATTCATCTTGACCAGCCTGATTCCATTATCTCAAATAGAGTCCCAGACATTCATCTTGACCAGCCTGACTCCATTATCTCAAATAGAGTCCCAGGCATTAATCTTGACCAGCCTGACCCCGTTATCTCAAATAGAGTCCCAGGCATTCATCTTGACCAGCCTGACTCCATTATCTCAAATAGAGTCCTAGGCATTCATCTTGACCAGCCTGACTCCATCATCTCAAATAGAGTCCCAGGCATTCATTTTGACCAGCCTGACTCCATTATCTCAAATAGAGTCCCAGACATTCATCTTGACCAGCCTGACTCCATTATCTCAAATAGAGTCCCAGGCATTCATCTTGACCAGCCTGACCCCGTTATCTCAAATAGAGTCCCAGGCATTCATCTTGACCAGCCTGACTCCATTATCTCAAATAGAGTCCCAGGCTTTCATTTCGACCAGCCTGACCCCGTTATCTCAAATAGAGTCCCAGGCATTCATCTTGACCAGACTGACTCCGTTATCTCAAATAGAGTCCCAGGCATTCATCTTGTTCAGCCTTACTCACGTGACTCACATAGAAATCCATGCATTCATCTCTACACCCTGGTTCTCTTAACTCGTATAGAATCCCACATATCCATCTTCACCAGCCCGACACCCTTAACTCACATTGAATCTTCACCAGCCTTACACCCTTGACTCACATCGAACCACAGGCATTCATCTTCACCAGCCTGACACCCTAAACTTACGTAGACATTGTGGATGGAGAAGTTGTGGTGGGACGCCGTTAACTCGAGATATCCTTTATCCATCTGCATGAGGACCTCGTCAATAGCCAGCACGTGACCAGTGCTATTGACAACGTGCACGAGCATGTCGGTCCTGGTGGGCGACATCGTGCAGGAGACATGAGTGATCGAAAGGATACACCAATAAAGAGCTAGTTTTGTTTGGTTTCTGTAGCACAATATTTTCACTTTTAGGCATGGTAAGCAGTGTAAAATATTATCAGAGTTTAAAATTAAAATAAACAGCACAATGAACCCAAAACAATATTGAGCAGGCAGAGCGAGTCTGTTTCACGACATCCCTGTTTGTGGCTTCACCAGTTGGTATTGACGGTGTTATCATCCCGGACGTGGTAGCGGACCTCATCCACCACTGCTGTGCCAGCCGCCACCTTGGAGAGCGTGTCAGCAATGGCTTCTTGCTGTAAAATCACCTCTCGCGGGGGCTGGGCCAGCACCACGCGCACCAGCTGCTCGCCCTCCCACACCCACACCTGACGAGGGAGGGGATGTTACGAACGAAGTTGGTATGCAAAATAACAGAAGATGCTTTCAAAAATCAATACTTCACCACATGTACACCCCAAAATACCGCCATCCCGCTTTTTTCTGCAGCTGCTTGTGCGATAGATCAAATTATTTGGCTCACGTTCCTTTTGGCAGTGAATATATAAGTGCTGCTCATATTCTGCCTCCAGCATGCAGTGAGAGTTGGAATATTGTTATCTTACTCAAACATGAACAGATTCCCTTTGGCACTTCCGGTGGCAGCGACGCTGGGACCTGCAGTTCTGTAAAAATTCTCCAAGTACGAAAAAATGACTCACCAGGACCTTGTGCATAGATGCTGAACGAAAATTGCGGGGGAGGGGTAGCTGTCACAACTATGCTACGAGGGGCTGAAGCAGGGGTGAGAGAGGAATAGAGAAGAAGGTTGAATGCTTTTGAGGTAAAAGTTTTTGATTAGTATTGCCGGAGAGATGCTGATGGATAGGATTAATTGTGACGGACGATGTTCGAATTAGAACGGAGACAATGAGGAAGTTGGAGGACAGTGTATAGATTCATGTGTTCATAGATGGTTCGAACACATGGAAATGATGGGTGAATGGAGATTGGTGAAAATTGTGATGGAAGCAGAGGTGAGGAACTTTTTTTCACTTAGAGGAAGATAGAGGTAAACGTGGATGGATGGCTTGAAACCGCCATTAGTGAGGACAGACATGCATCAGTGTGGAGGTAACGGCGATGATAAGAAACAAGATGGATTGTCTGCAAGACCTGCTAGGTCTGTGGTAAATGAATTATTCGTCAAATCAATTCACAGAAAACCCACACACCTAGTATTCCACCAGACCCTGGCACTGCAGGAGAGTAGCATCACTCCGCCTCCTTTTCCACTTACATG
Source organism: Gammarus roeselii (assembly GCA_016164225.1). Classification (NCBI taxonomy): domain Eukaryota; kingdom Metazoa; phylum Arthropoda; class Malacostraca; order Amphipoda; family Gammaridae; genus Gammarus; species Gammarus roeselii. The sequence continues at coordinate 5,645 of SDVV010009601.1, read as the reverse complement.
GACGGAGGTTGTGGCGACGCGGTAAGGAGAGGCGGCCTCCTTTGCCTGCAGCTCGAGCCGGAAGCGGTGGTGCTTGTATTGCGTCATGAGGGCGGCCGTCACTAAGCGGCCCGATGCCCCTTCGATGCGGAAGGGGGCGGGCACTAGGGACCCGATACTCTTGCTCTCACCTGCACGGAACAGAGAGACAAACTCATGCGCAGAACTCACAGGGTATCTTGGTGAACATTAGATGATTCGCTAAGAGTACGGTTACTAAATTAATACATTGAATCCAGCGCACTGGAGAGTCTTGTCCCTCTAATCTACAAAATGAGTATTGCTTTTAAACGAAAAAAAGTTCAGGTAGAAGAGATAAATATTTCGCAAATAACAGGCTAAACAATCTCATTGTTTGAAATAGCTTCCTTTATATTGAGTGGATGTTGGCAAAAGTGATTGAATGCAGCCAACATCAATGACATATGTTGGAGGTTTCTTCAACTGTAATTGGAATATAGAAGCAATTTCGGAAAGCAGAAAATTCAAGGTCCTACGAGCTTCCTATCCATGCATGCTAACCCGGCTTGTAGAGGTTGGCTGCAGTGATGGTGTAGCGCAACGTGCCGTTGATACCGGCGTCCATGTCTTGCGCCGCAACGATGCGCACCAGACGATCCACCTCAGCACTCGACGAGATACCTGCAACACAGAGGCAGCAATACATAGCTTTATTTGAGAAGGAAACAGCACTGAGAGTAGACGCATAATAATAAAGGTCACGATTAGATAAGATTAGAGTGACGAGGCTTTCTAGCGCGCTGGAGTCATCGTCCTTGTGGCACCGAATGTCAAATTAGCAAACAGTGCTGCATCAAGTTAGTCTTTGTTTTTCTTCTTTTTCAATGTTCGACTTAAGGTTTACTTCGGCGCAAAGGCAAAGTCCTTTGCGCGGCGAACGTCTATGGTATGTACGGGTGCCACAGGAGGTACAGGAACTCCTAAGGTGTTGAGGCCATATGGTCCCAGCACTCCCCGGATGGCAGTAAGGAGGAATAACACACTACCTACCTTGCATCAGAGCCCCAAGGATCCGCAGTAGTCCTTAAGGTGCAGGCTACGCGCTCCAACACCTGCTGAGGGGGAAGATGAAGAAGAGGCAGAAAACGGAGATCCCATGCATGAGATCTACACTAGGTGTAGGGAATTTCACGCATGAGAACAGCAAGGATGGAAATAAGAAGAGGGAATAGTCGTAGAAGAAGGTTACATGAAAGATAGAGAGCAACTTGGCTGTTATTTGCCACCCGAAAGGAGAATAGTTAGAACCGGTGTGTGAATGTTTGAGTATGTGTGTCTGTGTGTGCGTGCGTGTGTACGCGTGTGTGTGTTTTTGTGTGCAGCGACTATTAGGAGAGTTGTTAAGAAGGAGTCTGAGACAAGTTTAAGGAAATTTGAACTAAACATAAGATGCAAATGAGGTAAATAAAAAGTCAAGCACATCAGGATGGGGGAGAAAAGGAGAGATAGTAAAGGGTGAAGAAGAGGGGAGTCTGAAGGAAAATAAGGGTGTTCACTCTCCCGGTTGAGCCGTGACTCCATGCGGCCCGTGAACTTAATAGATGCCTAGGGGGGAATAAGGGTCACGAAACGGGGAAGTATGATATTTTGATTGGATAAATAAATGTATATTTACCAACACAAATATGGCCAATTTCATCGAGAGTTGTTGTCGATTAACAAGATTAAGTTTCTATGCACTGTTCATTGAGGACACAATTGCCTCTAAATGCTTAATTCCAACATCACTCCTCGCGTGCACAAAAGAAACAACCAAACAACTCTTGGGCGAACCTCACCTGCAAAGAACTCTTTCTTGGCGAACTTTGGAGGCGAGTCGTTTTCATCATCGACGTGTATCGTAACCGTTGCCAATGAGCCGTTGGAGTAATGGGGCAGAGCTTTTTCCTTAGCAGCAGCCATGAGAGCTGAGGCCACACTGGGGTCCATGGTGGGGGAGTTGGAGGCGGCCACCAAAAGCGAGTAATTGCTGCGAGCCTCCCGGTCCAGCATGGTGGAAGTGTACAGCATCCCGTGCAGCTTGTCGATGTGGAACTGGTCTTGGTTAGGGTTGAGGATGTGATAGTAAACCTGGGCGTTGGTGTCGGCGTCCAAATCCACGGCATAGACACGGCCTGAGATTAGAGGAACCATGGTATTATTAAAGGAACCTAATGATTATTCCAAATAAATTGATCGTTCATGTTTGTCATTAACATGGCTTTACTCATTTTACGTTCTTCGTTTTGCTAATACTCGCAATTTTTCTACTAATATCAAACCACTTTTAACACAAGTGGTCGAAAAGGGCACCAATATGACTTGAGCGAAAAACGCATGTTGATGCAGATGAAGCAAAATGACTTGAGGCAACATTCTACCTTCCTTCCCAAGCAGCACCAGTCAGGCATTGGTGTTGGAGACCAACGAGTGCGTCCAGTCAGACAGTCTCATCTGACGGGGTAGGTATCGCACACCGAAAGAAGGGCTCTGTTGGCTTGAAGATGAGTGAGAGGAGTCGGCGTGGTCTAACACACGAGGACGACTGATTTTCTAACCTCCCAGAGACGATCTCTGCCGGTGAATGCAAACAGATAGCAGCAAGACCAACCAGACAGACGCTTGGTTAAATCCCCCTGAAAAGCGGGTGGCCGACGGCAAGGAGAAACTCACACTCCTCTCATACACTCACACACACACAAACTTAGCCCTTCGCCACTAAAGCATATGAAAGTATCCAATTACATTGATTCGCACGATTTCAATACTTGTTCCGGCACTGATTTTTTGCTTCACTCACATCACCGCATCCCTCTCAACCACACACATCTTCAAGTGTCGGCTCAGCGCACCTCACTTCACTCACATCACCGCATCCCTCTCAACCACACACATCTTCAAGTGTCGGCTCAGCGCACCTCACTTCACTCACATCACCGCATCCCTCTCAACCACACACATCTTCAAGTGTCGGCTCAGCGCACCTCACTTCACTCACATCACCGCATCCCTCTCAACCACACACATCTTCAAGTGTCGGCTCAGCGCACCTCACTTCACTCACATCACCGCATCCCTCTCAACCACACACATCTTCAAGTGTCGGCTCAGCGCACCTCACTTCACTCACATCACCGCATCCCTCTCAACCACACACATCTTCAAGTGTCGGCTCAGCGCACCTCACTTCACTCACATCACCGCATCCCTCTCAACCACACACATCTTCAAGTGTCGGCTCAGTACACTTCACTCAACCACACGCATCTTCAAGTGTGATGACTCAGCAAATCTGACTTCACTCAAGAACTCACCTATCCTAGTGTCTGCAGGCCTGTTCTCAGGAACACTGAAGACGTAGTTTGCCAAAACGTTCGAGTCTCCTGGCGAGCGCACGAACTCAGGGCGATGGTCGTCATCGTCCTTGACGGCCACCGTCAGTACGCGTAGGGACTCGTAGGAGGTGGGAGAACCCTGGTCCTTAGCCACCAGCACCAGCTAGGGGAGATGCGTCAAATGAACAATAGTGAACATTTGTATTGATATCTAACAAAAAAAGAGGAGATTTCATAATAAAAATAATAATAATAATAGTTTGTATTAAAGCAGTCGATGGTACAATAATGATTAAAAATAAAAACAAGCATTCCTACCAATACATTCAAATTACGCAGCAAAAAAACATACGGGGAGGCAAAGTAGGAATAATATATGCGAGATAAATTTCTAAGTTGAGTTGGTGACAAGTGAGCTTAGATACATTTTATGCCCCTTCCACACATGAATATGTATATAATAAAACTCAATGTTAGAGTGGTAAAGTATGTAGTCATCCGTCGGCCAACATATTTAGGACCATATCCCAACCTAATATCCACTTACATTCAATGTGCACACAGCATGGAAAGGCAGATAGGAGTCAAACATTATTTCTATTAATAATGGGATCTTTCTGCAGAAGCAAAGTTTTGTCCCACCTCTCTTTCATTGGAGATAATTCGTATCCCTCATTTTTGCATATTGCCTCTAGGAAGAGTCTGTTAGATTATATAATAAGCTCCTGACGGCTATAGATAATTTTTCTAGCTCGTACATTAAGACAGTTAACATCCCATGCTGCACATGCAAAGCTAGCGCTCGTTCTTCTAGGGACACCAATGAACCTCCTCAAAATATTATTATATGCTTCTCTCAATTTAATGATAGTGACTCTCGTAAATTTACAATACAGTGAATTTCAATAAATAGGTTAGCAGTAGGTTTTAAATAGCTGCCCTGTAACATCAGTTGCACAGAAGTTTAATTTACTTATAATCTGATGGCCAACCGCGTTACATTTCCGAAGTTGCTTAGAGATATTGGCATTATTACACCGGTTGTTTCTAATTAAGTGACCTACGTAGCGAAAACTGTCTGCATAGTCCCACTGAAAACCATTTAACAAATTTACTAGTTTTGTACCCAATATCTAAAATTGAGGCTTTGGCCTCCCATTCAGAATGATTGGAAGAGCATCCATGAGGGTCCAATAGGACCATATCGTCGGCATATATAATTCGTCTTCTGTCTTATATCGCAGTGGTTGATCGATTCGGGTTTGATGTTGTGCTTCCCCATCGTATTGAACGTTTTTGCTCTTGGTACCAGTATTTAAGCAGTTTTACGAGGTGCACAGGCGGCACCCCCCATACAATTAGTTTTTTGAACAGTGTCCTATGATTAACGCGTTCAAAGGTTTTTTGTCATTTAGAAAATAAAGGTACATTGACGAGCCTCTCCTGCCAAGGACATTAATAGCTTGTTATTTATGGAATGTAAAAGTTTTGTGTTGCCTTTCGAACAACTCGCCGCGACGAAGACGTAGCACGTATCAATTGGGTAATAAGAAGGGTATCGACTTCAGCGCTCTAGAAAGCCTTGCCCCTCGAATCTAACCATGTGTAATAAGAAGGGTATCGACTCCCGCGCTCTAGAAAGCCTTGCCCCTCGAATCTAACCATGTGTAATAAGAAGGGTATCGACTCCAGCGCTCTAGAAAGCCTTGCCCCTCGAATCTAACCATGTGTTATAAGAAGGGTATCGACTCCAGGGCACTAAAAAGCCTTGCCTCTCGAATCTAACCATGTGTAATAAGAAAAGTATCAACTTCAGCGCTCTAGAAAGCCTTGCCCCTCGAATCTAACCATGTGTAATAAGATATTTTAGCTACTTTGTCTACCTGCCATTATATCTAAAAACAATTCAAATACTGAGATGTTTCCAAAAAAATGTTTTGTTACACTTTTAATTCTGAACAAATAAAATTTTAATAACAGCTTAACTTACTGAAAGTAACCACATACAAGCCATTTATTAGGCAAATAAATCATGGATGGCAGTACCATCCTCCTCCGCCTCGTCACCTCATAGTCCGCAGTCAATTCTCGTACCTGTTTGTCTTCTACCGAACAAGCGCCACCCACCTCACCTCAAACCTCCTCCTCACTTCATAACTCCCTATTCCTCACACGGTACCTCCCTGTTCACCTCATACCTCCCTGTTCACCTCATACCTCTATGCTAACCGTGAAAAAAGACGTGGTGGCGCAGACGAAAAAGACATGAAT